>SNQJ01S0145703.1:4805-17649 GCA_010110895.2 Picea sitchensis | reverse complement strand
CTCCATATGTTTGGAAGAGTAACCAAATGAATGAGGACACAGCTCTATGTAACGAGAACAACTTCCTAAAGTCATACTAGATCCCCATTCTTGGAAAACACACGAAAGGATGTGCTTTTTCCAAGGGCGACTATCTTGCTTCCGAAAAAATAGAATGTATATCTCGTCCCTTATTTTTGGAATATTTGTTTTTTTTGTCTTTTTCAAATTTTTAATGAGCTTGAAAAAGAATAAAATAATGCTATGTTACAAAGAAGGAACGAGTGTCGCGGCCAAGAAAACTAGTTCCAAGTGCATGGAACATATTGATTCTTAGTGCAAGGATACGTGTGCAGGATAAGGACACTTGTGAAAAAATCCTCCATGGGTCAAGGTGTCAAATCGCAAGGGAAAAAAGGGCTACAAGGCTTGCATTTAAGGAATTCTTTGAAGGTTTAGTTAATAGAAACATGAAGTTTTCATTAGGCAAAAGACACAAGGATGAGACATGTGATGCAATTAAGTATGATGCAACATGAATCCTTCCATGTGAAGTTTTACAATCCCATAGAAGGTAAGCTCGATGGTTTTTCACGTTTAGAGAGTTTGAAAAACACTAAAATAAGACTGAGAATGTTCATTTTTGTGATTATTCCAGTTGGTTCGAAAAAGGGTCAAACTTATACCAAAAGGACGTATCTTCAGAACCATTTTAACGAGTTTGATTGAGACAAGATCACTCAGATATCTTTTCAATTTTAAGGAGTCTGAAAAGAGATTAACTATGGACTCACATCCTTTTTCTAAGTTTAGTCTCCTTAGCTCGAAAAAGTATAAAATATAACTTAGGATAAATCTCTCGGCAAGATATGTCTCCTGAGGAATACCTTTTTCCTAGATAATATATTGACCAGAAAAGGGTTAAACTTATGCCAAATAGATATTCCTTCTAGAACAATTAACGAGTGTGAAAGGAACAAGGTCACTTGGCGATCTTTTCATATTTAGGGACTCTAAAAAGAGCTTAAATATGGACTCTAAGGGGGTTCCTTTTTCATAGATAATCTCCAAGGCCCAAAAAAGAGATAAACCAAAACCAAGGAGAATGGCCATTTTTCGAAAATTTATTCCCTTAGGCCCCAAAAAAGGGTTAAAATTACACTTGCGAATACTATCCTAGAGAAATGAAGCTCCTAGGAAATACCTTTATTCGTAAATTAACCATTCGTACCGAAAAATGGGTAAACTACCGTCGGACAGATGTGTCTTAAAATTTTAGTTTGACGAGCATGAAGGGCAACAAGATCACTTGACAATATTTTCAATTTTAGAGAGTTTGAAAAGGATTTAAAGAAGACTCCATGGGGGCTTATTTTCTTAAGTAATTCATACAAGACTGAAAAGAATAAATAATATCTCATTAGATGTTGCTTTCAAATTTTAAGCGATCTTGAAAGACAACAAATTGTGTTCTAGGGGAGTCCCATGGGTGAAGGCCAGAAAAAGATGAAGAAAAATGAGGCTTTAACACACAATCATGGAGGGACTAAAATGACTCCTAAGCCTATGAATTACTTCGGCATGGGAATCAAAAGGAAAACAAGGCTCTAACTAGGATTTCCATGGAAGGAAGGATCTACCACATAAAGTACGACACATTGATTAGCAAGGAAGGTTAGTGTCGCAATTTAGTGGGGTCAATCTTAAGGCCAAATGAACCAGGAAACGGATAATGAAAAAATGCAAGTAGGGAAAAATCTAACCTATATGTTAGTTTCAAGGTCAATACCTGTTAGAATGAATCGATACAATGAACAAAAGTCAAAGAAAAATGTCTCCAAGATCCTACATATAAGGCAAATAACACTCATCCAAAAGTTAACAGATCCAATATAGATAGAAACTTCAAAAAATAAGAGGTGTTATTGAATACAAAACTTGGAAACAACAAACCTGTACTATACAATATGCTACAAGGCACTGCACAACCTTATGACTCATGCATGGTACTGGTTCAAGTAGAGCTTGTTGCTTGGATCTGACCAAGAGTCTCTTCGGTAGTCAACCTGGAAAGTCTCCCAAAAGGGAAGAAAACACAAACCATGGTGTATGTATTCCCACGGTATAGAAATTGTATTCATGGATTCAAGGATAGACTCATTCAAAGGAAATTCAATATCTGAGAAATCAAATGAATGAGGAGGGTCGACAATCCCAAAGGTGAAGCAAACTGACCATATTCCATATGACAATGGAGGTTTTGGCCAAGACTGACAGAGTCTATCAATGAAGAATCACAAGAACAAGGGCTTGAGGATCTACAAATAGTGAGATCAGGCTCAAAAGGAGACTCAATATCCCTCGGACCAAGAGGGGGAAGCAAGGGATCACATGCCCCCATTGGATAAAAATATTGATCAATTTTTGAGACCATGTCTCGAGAAGGAAAACATGATTTCATAGGTTCCTTCTCACAAGAAATTGAACATCGAGGATTATATGCCACATAATTTATCCATGGAGGGGTAGAGTCTACACGAACACTAGGAACATATAAAGGGGAAGCATGAACTAACGCCGAATTAGTATGGTGATTATCAGATGTCAGTTGGTCAATAGTGACAATTCTTTCATTATGAGGGAAATGCATCACCTAGAAGAGCGTAGACACCACAACATTCATATCATATACATAATCACACCCGAGAAGCATACTGAACTATAGCAGGCCTTGCACCACTATAACATCGACAAGGATAGTCTTCCCACCTAACGAGATAGGAAATTGAGGAATAATCCTCAAATATTCAGTAGGACGTCTATCAAAATCCAACATCTCATGCGAAGCAGACACAATCTCGGGAGAACCCAAAGCTTACCAAGCCGAGGAGGATAAAATACTAGCAAAGGCTCCTTCATCCACAATACATCGGTAAATTTGTTTTGAATTAACTTCAACCCTTATTTGAAAGGGTGTAGAAGAAGGAAGATGAGGCTCAACAAGGTCATTCCAATCAAAGTAAAACATCCTAGGACTTGGATGGGGTGTTCTCGAAGTGAGTGGAATGCCCCCTTGTTTTGAAAGTACTGAACTAGAAATGTTAAAAAAATAGTCGGTAGACACATCACTCCCCAAGAGAAGATTGGCATCAACTGAAGATTGCATCGATGTGACCACTTTGGTAGACTCAACACTCTGTAAGAGAAGAGTGGGATCAGTTGAAGATTGCATCAGCGTGACCACTTTGGTAGACTCAACATCCTCTAAGAGAAGAGTGGGATCAGCTGAAGATTGCATCGACACGACCACTTCCTCAAGCACCGGTTGAATAGGCTACGAGACAACATGGTCTAAAGGTGCATCACCCCCCAAAAGAGGAGTGGGATCAGCCGAAGTTTGCAATATCATGACCACTTTCTCAACCACTGATTGAATAGGTTGTGAGACAACATGGTCTAAAGGTACATCACCCCCTAAAAGAGGAGTGGGATCAACCAAATATTGCATCATCATGAGCAATTTCTCAACCACTGGATGAATATACTATGTGGAAACCTCAGAAGACTCGGAATCAGAAGAGCTTGCATATAGGGACAAAAATATTCATGCCTCTGGAATGTCAGGGCAAAGATGAGTAAGGTGATCTCCCTTGCAAATATTACAAGGGAACTTAGGCTTACGTCCTATCCATCTAGTTTTCTCAATAGAATCAATGCCCCCAGCATGACTAGTAGTGGTTGGTTGCACATCTCCAACATGACTTTCATAGGTTGGTGATTAGTCGATAACATGAATCGCAGAGGCTATAGACCTGTCGCTAGAATGACTAGTAGTGACTCAAATTTTTCCCCCAACATGACTTACAGAGGTTGGGTGATTTCCCCCAACATGACTCACAGAGGTTTTTGAAAACTCTCCAACATGACTAGCAAAGGTTGGTTGTTTTCCCCCAACATGACTTGCATAGGTTGGGTGTTGGTCTTCAACATGACTTGCATAGGTTGATGACCTATCTCCAACATGACTTGTAGATGTTGGTGATTTCTTATTCCTATTCTTTCTCTTTCTATTTCATTTAGACTTTTGGTTACTAGTATTATACTTTCACCAGAGAAGGTATAAGGAGGAGGAGAAGACTTTGTTGACAAAGGAACATCAACATGATGCCCATGACATGAGGTGCTTAACTAAGAAGGGTCAATAGAATTTGGGACATTTGGAATGGTACCCAACCAAATCGGTAGTCCCACATTCAACCCAGGAATGTACAAAGTGGCCATCAAAGGGACACCAATGTTTCCGAAGAAAGGAAAAGCACAAGAATCCCCTTGAGAAGGGGTTCCTTGGTTGGTATCATCAGGAATTTTTTCCATGAATATATTATGCACGGGTTCTCCCCTTGTGGGATTGTTCAAGTCTGTAAATTATCACACACTGACTATGGTAAATTAGTGGTATATAAATATATGCCTATAAGGAGGCGGTTCCACGTTTCTAAGTGGAAGAACCAAAATTCCTCACGACCGGAAGAGTGGGTATTCTACCACCTTAGGTCAGAGACTCAAAGCAATGACTAACTAACTCGCTATGGAAAACTAGGGAGCACAAAGCACACCACTAAAAATAAAATCCTAAAAGATACAAACCAAACAAATTATCCTTCTGAATTCTTCCGACCTAGGGAGATGAAGTCCTGATCATCCAAAGCATTCACAAAGGAAAACAATTGGCCAGGAGAAGCAGTTACCCAGACCTATGACCAACGGTCCCTTCAGTTGTCGCCCAGAGAATATAAAGTATGCTTCATGTACTATGCTACACCCTTCACAATAACATGTGCTTCAACCTATTTAATGGAAACTAGGCCACCAACTTGTAATAAACAACCGGGGGGGGTACAGTCAACAACCGGGCAAGTGTATGGGTAGGGTAACTAAGCTTGAAGATCTTACTGAGGCATGAAATGAAATAGGGCCAGAATCAATCTTAGAGTACCTTGGACGGATCCAAGTGTCTCATAAGTCTCACACAAGTCGGGTTAGTAACGCTACAGGATTCACCCCCAATACACTCTCTCCCAAACACCTTTTTGAGATCAAGAGTGGATATCTCTATCACCTTCCTCCACGCAGCCTCGTGTTTGAATTCTGTGTGAGAGGAGATTCCTAGATTGAGTAATTACAAATTGTATTTTTCACACCCTAGCATAGACACCTAAGTTAATTTTTGGTTGGCCTTGGATATTTTAACTCTCTACACCTAATCCAAGGCCCTAGCACGTTCATTTTAGGGGATTTTCTTACTCAAGGAATAGAAGTGAAACTGATGTTGTTTGATACTCTTGCAAAAATGAAAATTACAAGAACACTAGAAAAGAAAACTCTACACTAATCCTTCAAATGAAAAGAGTTTCAAGGAAGAAAAAGCATGAACAATCCTTCAAATTTAAAAATGCAATATTTTCTCCTTTTCATGCAAAATGCACAATCCAACTTTCAAGTGAAACAAAAGAGCAAATGAAAGGATTTTCTTTCGTATTTTTTCTTTTGAAATGATTTCAAGATGAGAAGAAAACACAAACCTATGCTAATTCCTTTTTCATTTTTCAAATAACAATGCAAAGAAAATGCAAAGAAAGAAAGAGACCTAAAAAACTAGGTTTTTTTTTATTTTTATTTTCTTCCAATCAAAGTAAAACTAACAAAAGATGTTAAAAGAAACTCCAGAATACACAATTCATTTTTTTTTTAATGCAACTCATTTTTCTTAAAACTCAAGCTAAAAATGCTCGGAAAAAAAGAGAGACAAGAGGATTTCTTTTTTTTATTTCATAAACAATTTGAGCTTGCAAAGTGTCTAAACCCAAAACAATAGAAGCTTCTGGAACTCAGGAAGACCTGGGAACCACAAGTTTCCTATAGGAAAAGGAAAACATTTTGAAAAAAAATCTCCAAAAAAATAGAGATTCGTTTTGTGCACGACCAGTCTGTGTATGTACAAGGGCTATGTTTAATTCAGGACACGTATGTACATGTGTTGTATAGAGAACAAGGCGTGTACACCTCTGTAAATTTTCAAAACAAGAAAAAGTTTGGACTGACAATTTGGGAAAGGGAAGCTGGTAGGCACCTAGAAGGTGACCAGAGACCCAACCTGACTCAGAACACTCACAAAACTAAGAAAGAAACTGAAAATCAAATCAAACCAAGATCTCCCACTAAGACCCTAGATATAATCCCCATTGGAGTCGCCAATTTTGCTACGGGAAAAATCCCACCATATTGGGTCAAAGGTAAAGAGAGAGTGCTAACTCCCTTAAAATATTGTTCTGTCCTTAAGATACCCCAAAAAAAAATAAACTAAGTGATGAGAAATAAAGGAAAGAGGATTAATGAGTGCACATTTAGTCCTTGTGGTTGGTGTCAGCCTCTTTTCCTTGTTTCTGCCTCCTAGATTATTAGTCTCCTCCCAAAGATGACCTACAAAAGGTTAGGAATACAATGCAAAAACATATGCTATCTATAGTAATCACTTTAAAAGTTTATACATAGATATAAATACAAAAATCAACAAAATCATGTAGACATAGGGTTTTGGGACATGAATGAACTATTTTATTCAATTTTAAGATAAAAAAGGATTACAACCTTTGTCGACAATCGCTCCACAAACCAAGTCTAGGCTCCTCTATCATGGCTCCAAGTGCATCAATCCCACGTTATCTTCTCACAACCAACTTATCACCTACGGAAGGAGGAAGGGTTGCATAAGGAGAAAGGGCTGGAGGGGAAGGCTGAGGCCAAAACTCATAATATGATGCAAATTTTGGGCTAAGAAGGGGAACACATTTTGGCATATTTTTCTTATTATCTTTCTTGTCTCTATAAATGACACCCCAAGACTTATTTTTATATGATAAAATGATGGTTATTAAGTTTGATGACGGGCTGCAATGGGTAAAATGGTTAGGAAACCCTCTATAGCTCGTAAACTCCGTCGAATTTCGTGCAATTTTATATTTTTTGCAACTTTTGGAGGTAAGCGCGGGCTAACTAGCATGCAACTTGCGTATGTATGTGGGAAAACTAACATGCATCACGCGTGTGTGCACGGGATATTAGTGCAGCAGGGTGCATACACTATCCAAAAATGGTTTTTTAAGAGGAAGCCTCAACAGTATTTTGGCTAAGTATGTAAGTTGAAGGGTCAATGTCTTCTATGCACAGATAAGGCATTTTTGGACTATAAAAGATACACTCATTTTCAAGAAGAAGATTGTTACAATGAGTCTCCAAATGCCTTTTTAACATAAATAAAATAAAAAACCATAACCCCGGAAGATGAAAATCCAACAGTTTTGTGGACCTTGTTTTGGGTAGTTTGGTGTATCAACTTCCCGGGGACGTAACTTTGGCATATGATCTTTGTTTGGGGTGCACGATAGCTCGTTGGAAAGGTATCGACAAGGAGATTCATTTTGGGGTATAAATGAGATCCTTTGGATATATTTTAGGTTCCCTATTGTGAATAAACATCGTTTAGGCCCTCAAAATGGCCCCAGAAGTGAAAAACTACTAAAAATAGTAAATTGCCAACAAATTGTTTTGAGCCAGTTGGAATAGGTGGGTGGCACTGATATCCACCTGGATCACTCCATGAGGTACAATTTAGGTATTATGGTGACTTTCATTTCAATATTTGAGGCATTTTGAGTATGTTGTATCTTAGATTGCTTTAGATTTCATGACATATGCTCAGACATTATGCCTTTTGCCTCATTTCACGTTGGTGGTTGATATTGTGGCCTAGTAAGTGGTCTTCCTATAGAATGGATTTTCTACTAGGAACTCCCTTAAATATCCATTGTATTATTCACAACCATACTTACCACTTTCCATTACCTAAAACCCCTCATTTCCTTGTCTCTTGGAATTTTAGGGTATATTGACCCAAGAAGGGGTTGTCCCTCATTCTATGGGAAGAAGGGGTTGAAGGCCCAGAGGGATTGTTGTTGGATAAAAATATAAAATCCTATGTATAAACCTCCCAGATGCTTCGCCCAAGGATCCCCCGAGAAAGTAATGAAACACTTCTCTGTAAGAAAAGGGGGACCCACAAGAATAAATGATAGAATGCTTAAGGGGTTAGTTGGAGGATAGGAGGTATCATCATGAGTTGGCCTATAACGATCATGGGTATCTAGTGGTATGAAATTACCATCATTTTTCCACCAATCCAGGGTAGTGGCTCTCATTTGCACAACTGAGAGAAAGGGAGTCTCATCATGAGCTAGCCTTCTCATTTCCGCAAGGTATTTGTGAGTGACATTGTCATTATCTAGACACCATGCCAAGACAATGGCCTCCAAATCCTCCTTTAAAACATGAAAGAAACAAATAATGAAAATAGGATGGGCTTGGAAAAAGTGCATTGCAAACAAAGGTGCCACACACCCTCTACAAAGGAACCCATGAATGAGGCACTACAACCCCTTGTATGTCATGAACCCTATGCCTAGTGAGTCTTGATCCTTAACCACTTCATCTGCTTCACATGTATTAGAGAGGGATCACTTGGGAAACACTCCTTGACTTGGGGAAATATCTACCCAATAGGACACCTCGTTAAACCTCCCATATCAAATCTTGGAAGTCGCATAATGTCTTTGAGCACTTACTTATTTGATCGGGTAATATTTGATGCACATGCTTAGGTGGCTCATTTATTGATTTGATTTACTCACCATGATATTATGACTTGATATCCTTGGAGGGTGTGCTTATTTGTCTTTGCAGGACCTAGTTGGTGGACAGTTTTGGAGGAACAAGCCTAGCTTGGTCTTCCATGGGGCTTGAAGCCCACAGGTTGGATGCCAAGGACCCACATGCCAGATGAGAGAGACATATCTTCGAAGGCCTAAAATATATTGTGGAATATTTTACCTAGCCCTTACATGCAAAACATTTATCTTAGGAGAGGAAAAACGTCGCCTTTGGAGGCTTCACGTCACCTAGAGGGGTTAGGGTTTGGTGGTGAAGACATGGCTCTGATGGGTAAACTATATGTCCTAATTTCCCTCAATTAAATTATCGACCAGGGTAAGTAGACTTAGAGCTGTGACATAGTATGAGTCAAGGCAGAAAGGAAAACTAACAGAAATATTAACTAGCCAAGAGAATGGTTTACCCTAAGGATCAACACTCTATTTCAATCTACAGTTCTATTTTAAAAGATGATTTAAAAGACTCTAAACAAGCTAAAATACATTTGAAGAGTATACTTTATTTTATATGTACAGAGCAATCTTTAACTACAAAAAGTGAGCTTATTAATTTAAATGAACTCTCCAAAAGAAATCTATAACTATGAACAGTGAGGTTATTAATCTAAGAAATCAACTCTTTGAATGAGCTAGCAATCCTTGAATAAGTAAGCAATCCTTCAAAATCAATTCTTCAAAGTGAACTCTATTCTTAAAGCATATCTTCAAAAACTCACAATTACTCTTATCTTACAAGAAATAAACCATATCCTCACACTAATCTATCTAAATGAAAGCAAAGAGTGTCATGACGATATTCAAATGTAATGGTTATGTCTACGGTGGAGAATTATGTCATGATGGCATCTAATTACTATTGATAATTCAAGTGGAATCAATTTGATGCTAACTTCTACAGATAAATGTTGAGTATGAATAAGACATTCAATGGAGATATTTTCCATTATGAAGATGTCAATGCATATTCTTGGAATTAATACAGTCTATAAACCTTATGCAACGAGATTTGAAATCAGCTCATATCCTATCACTCTGATGCTGGAAATAAAGTTAACAATTTATGTAAATCTACAGGAAGTAATTGAAATTCACAACTTAATAAAGTAGATGTAGTTGTTAAAGACACTGCCTAAATAACAAGTTTGTGAAGTAATCTATAGTTTATAAAACAGGGAAAGAAAGCTATGATTGCACAGTTAGATGGATATGAACATATATACATTAATAAAACATGACCTTCATAAAATACATTAGATAGCAGAGTATGGATAGTTATATATAAACAGTCACAAGTAACCTATAAGCAATATATGAAGATAAATACAATTTCAACAAGTAACCTACACACAAGAGAGTTAAATACAAAAAGATATAAATATACCGCAAATTAAAATACCCAGACCACTGGTGGGGCCCCCAGCTAGTCATGGCACTACTCCAACATAAGATGCAGTCACAAACTTAGCATATCATTAGTATTAACATCATAACTGAGTTTTTACAGAGAAATTCAAGATAATGGTTGTATATATAAAAATCATGTGTGTTCATCTCGAGAGACTCCCAGTACTTATAGAGTTTGTAAATGTAGATGAGAGTTTGACCACTGAAAGGGTCAACGCTCTCCTACAACAAAAATGCATTAAAACTTGACAACAAACTTCATCTTCTCAACATCCTCGTGCACTCAAAATAGAGGCTGACGCAACCACTCGAATTTAAATGTGATGAGTTCCATAGTTGGAGAGCTCGAGCAGGTACAAAACCCATGTCTCGGATTCTCCAAGGAGAGCTTGCCAATATGCCAACCCACAACTGCATTGTGCTCCGAGGGCCAGATCGAGGGTCGAATTGAGGGCCAGATCGAGGGATCGAGGGTTGGATCACGTTTTTGTCCTATTTCAAGAAAACGAGAAATGTTAATAGATTGTACTCTCTCAATTGTAGATAAATCATCATAAAATCATCATAAGTAGGGATTACTCATACCTTATGTTGACCCATGGAAAATTGATGGATGAAACTTGATAACACCTTCAAAAAGAGCTAAATAAAAGCATAAACTGCATAATCTCCATGTGTAAAAAGGGATTTGGGAAAAGGAAAAATAGGCAAAACACAGAGTCATCATTTCTCCCACGCCTAAGAGCTTGCAGGTCTCTCTGCAAAAAAAATGGGTCGCCAAACATAGATATACTTATGAAGGAGGGGGTATATTAGATTTAGAGGCATCTCCCTCATGTCCTGGGGATTTCGGCTTAGGCCTTTTTCGATGCTTCAAATGCATCCTTAGACTGTGATTGGTGGTAGTCATATGATCAACCAAACGTTGAAGAGAATTTACCTTTGCTTGAAGGATAGCATTTTGATGATGCAAATGACGATCCACGGTTTCACGTTTTGTCAGACATTGGAGCAATTGAGCATTCTCTTTTTGCAATTGCTCAACAGTTGGGAATTGTTCAGACTGTTTGAGAGAGGAAGACTTAGGATTCTTAGTAGATGAATAAATCATGTCACATTTTGTAGAATGTGTAGGAATATGAGGAGAGGGCGTAACAGTGGCCTTGTGAGGAAGACTAGGTGTGACAGGCTCAGTCTTGATTTCTTTTGTAGGCTCAAATTATTTTACAGAATCTTCTCTAAGTTTATTGTGAGGGATTTCATGGTCAGAGGACAATTATATAGGATATGAGGTAGTTGGGGGCCTTGTATTGGTCTTTCTAATCATGCTTTGAGTGCTCATACGAAATTATTTCCCTTTAAATATGTCAGCACCTCGTCTTCTTGTAGGGTTTGGAGGAAAAGAGTCTTGCAATTTCTTTTGTTTATAGCCAATAGGACTTGTAGATAATGGAGGGTCAGAAGTAGGTTTGTTGTCTTTCGTATAAAATAATGAAATGGGATGAATTGGAGGGTTTGGGGTTTTAGGAGAGTGAGGGTTAGGTGGAGTAGCAGTCTCAGGATCAATCGACTTCTTTCTTGTTTTAACTGTGAGATGGGGGTTCGAAAACTGATAGAGAAAGTCTTCCCAAGATTTTCCATGCTTCTTTAAATCGGAGATGACAAGTAATTTAATAAGGCCACGATTAAAGAGGCTCTGATGAGGGTTAGCCATATTTTTCTAGACCTGGGAGGACATATTCTCGAGATTTTTCATAAAATAAATGGGAAAATTCAAAGGTTTGTTGAACTAAAAATGGGTCAAAAGGTGAAAATGACAGGCTTTGAAAATGGAGTACTTACCTTTGCAGGTAATGAGTCTGGTAATAACGATCAGAGGGTTTATTAACTCATCTTTAATCCACCCTTTTGAATACCCCTTATTCACAGAGACATTTTGGTATTTAGGCTTAAACACCTGGTTGTCGCTCTGGCATGGGATTTGATGTTGTTTGAACCATCAGTCCCCAACTCATGGAAATTGCGTGGCTATAGAAATGGACTCTTCAGAGACTGGAAAAACCAGTGACCCTACGTGAGAAAATTTCCCATCCAATACGAGAGATAATTGAAGGGATACATCGTAATCGTGCCCCTACAGACTGATAAGTAACGACCCCCAACCTGCACAGAGAAAGACTTCTCGGTAGGCTTACAACTCTGGAATGGCCAATAGGTTAGCATAGGATTAAGATTCATGATGATTTGGCATGGTTGCGGAGAAAGGGATGAGTGAGAGGCCAAAATCGGGTAGAGGATGAGTGATATAGAACAGAGTGATCTTCCCTTAATGAAAATGATATGGAAAAGGTTGAATTGTGGGTGTATTTGTCATATACGTGCGCCATATGTGGTCATGATTGCACAGGATTTAAAATTTGAATGGTTTGTACTTGGAGGTAAAATCAAATCGCATAAAATATTTGATCAATGTCCAATTCGAAGACATGGACATTATGATCATAAAATGAAATCATAAATTTAATTTTCCCTTTTAACAAGTGTAAAAGATAAATACACCAATTTTAGTAATATTAATTCATCACTTCAACGAATATAATCAAACTCCAGTTATCATACCTAAACAAGAGCATGAAAATCGCATTTGCAGTTGTAGTGTTTATAAAATACCTTATTCG
>SNQJ01S0145702.1:0-16391 GCA_010110895.2 Picea sitchensis | reverse complement strand
CAGTGATAATAAATTAAATGCATAACAATCAATTCATCATGTGTGCTCAATCCATTCATGTCCATTGGAAAGGACTTAACTAACTTAGTGACTTCTCTCTTGGTTCCTGTAGCTAGTTTCACTAACCAAGACTTTTCATGTTTGCTTCTCAACAATTGAAAACTTTCCACCACTCTAGGATCTATATAACTATGGCTATCCCCTGAATCAATTAAAATAGTGAAGGGATGGTTATTGATCATACCTTCCACTTCAATCATGTGTGATTGATATTCATATTGCTTGTTCTCCAGGGCTACGTATATCCTTGGCATTATATTGCCCATGTCCTCCATTGTTTCATCTTGTTGAACATTATGGAAAACTCTCACTTTTCCATTTTTGGGGGGACAATCTTTGTAATTGTGGTTCCCCTGACATCCCCAACACTGAATGGGTGTCTTCCTTGGCCTTTTTCCCCCTATGTCAGCCATTCTCAGCTCTCTAAATGATGACTGTCCTTGAGGACTATTTCTGAAAAAAAGGGAGGTTTGTTTCCCTTCTGCCTCTGCTCTTTCTTGAACTTCTTCTAGTCATCCCAAGCCTTCTGAAAAGTAGGCTTTTCTCTTTATTGTTCATATAAGAATTTCTCTCTTCTTATTGTTTCTTCCATAGTCTTAGGGACATCATATTGAATCTTGTCCCCAATGGAAGGTGGCAGTCCACTCAAATACCTTTGAATCTTGACAGTCTCATCCTTGATGAACAAAACATACTTCAGTAATTCCAAAAACCTTCGTTCATACTCATTAATGGTCATGCTTCCCAGCTTGAGTTCAAAGAACTCTTTCATCTTTTTGTCATAATATCTTTTACTCAAGTATTTCTTCTCAAAATATCTCTTGAATTCTTTCCAAGTGGTATATTTCTCTCTAATGTGTTGCACCTGCACAAGCTGGTCCCACCGAATGGATGCCTTTCCCTTCAGTTGATACATTGTAATTCTTCCTTCTGCATGAGAGGAATAATTTTGCAGTTGGAAATATTTCCTCATGCCAAGCAACCATGTTTTTGCATCTTCCTCCTTATATTCTCCATCAAACATTGGAGGCTTAATCTTGTTCATTTCGCCCTTTAGTTCATCCACTCCAAATCTCCTGTGTTTTCTGGTAGGAGATGTGCTTGAACTACTTTGTCCCCTCCTCTTGGAGTGACCTTGGGAGTGATGATGGTGTCTACCAACACTCCTTGATATTCTTTCCCTCTCAGAGGGTCCACGACTCCATGTTTTGCTTGAATCACCCTCCTTATCAAACTTCTTTTCTATTCTCTTTAGACTCTTCATGAACTTTAAGTTGAATTCTCCCTATTTTTCCTTAGCTTTCATTAGCTTTCTGCTATCTTCTCGATGAGTTTGGGCATATTTCTGCAATCGTTCAATGATTTTCATCATATGCCCTTCCTTATCTATCTCTTCTCCGTGTCCATTGGAATTCGATCTTTCAACTCCCAAATGGACATCCATTCCTTTTGCTTCATCCTTGGAACTAGAAACAGTCTGTGCCTCTTCCATTTCTTTTGCACTCAATGGAAATTCTATTCAGTTTTGGCTCTCGTTAAACTTATGAAAACACAATGTGTAGACAACTGGAATTTGTCAGGCCATTATTCCTTAACAAATCCCACAACATTCATAAACAAATCTGATTCAAGAAAACGTTTAGTTTTCATTCTCTATGATTCTCGATCAATCAAGAATTCCTGCAGATTTCTTCTTTTGAAGCTCTGATTTGCTAAGTTTTCGGGAACTAGCCCCTTTCTCTCAGTCCCCAACCCATGCAACCATGGGTCGTGACCAAGTGCTAGATCAATAAGCGCGTACTCGGGCCTTTGGCCTTCAGCTTTGGAAGGTTTCCAAGAATAAGACAACAGTCACTCGGAGTTCCAAGTTACCAAACTCATGCAGTGGGGTGGATCAACGGTCCACGTCTACCCAACATCCAACGGTTGACACTCGTTGTGGAACCTTAGGTGTCTAAGTTTCGGGACTTCAGGACTTCGGAATATTTCACATCTGCACACCCCGAACCATTAATCTCTTAAAACTCCCATGTCACCTTAGGTGACGTTATTATGTCACATCACTTAACGTTTTCCAATTACGAGGGAATGGAATTGTGGTTTAGAGTAACCCTCATTTCATCCTGCAATTCTCTTGACGTTGACATGTAACCCCTCAGTGAAACCGTGGTTTGGATTGTGGGACCACCTTGGAGAATTAGCTTCCATGCAACATGGCTCCCCGCAATGCCTTCTGGTCATTGATCTTGATGCATCGTGATCAATGCCACTGTGGGTCTTCTGACCCTTAACTACGTTACGTAACCTCGAGCCCCACTAACCCTTCTCTCACAAAATGCCACATGGCAGAATACTAGCGACTGATACGTGGCCTATTCAGATGGGTGACACTCGTCACGTTCCAAATGCCATCTCAATATTCCACGGGTTCTAGAACCACTGACATGTGGCACACATCCCATGTGTCCACGTCACCTCCAAGTGACTTCATCATGACTCACCACTTCAGCTCTTCAGGATTCGATATTTTCAACTCCTCTACGCTCGCTTTTGCCTGGAGCCTTTCCTCCAAAGTTTAGGATCTATCGACGCGTGTCCTTCGCAATGGATGGTTGCGATCTACTTCGGGACTTCAAGAGTTTGTCACACTCCACACTTGAAATCCTAGGAAGTGACTTTCCTTTTCCTTCCTAGACATGGATCTAACGGTCAAGCTCTTTTTCTACGATCTATGGTGTATATCTCCTTCGGAAGTTTGTGCCTCAGCGCATTCCACTTCTCCCGATTGTCGAACTCTGAAAGGTTTCCAGGATAACCTTTCTGCACCTTCTCCAGATCTAACGGTCGTAAAGGTTTTTCCTCTCCTTTCGAATAGATCATATGGCTCCAACACCCTAAGTGTTGAGCTCTCTCTCTCAGTGGTCAAATACCACATCGGTTGCGGTTTTATTCTACCACTACTCCTCCTGAGCTTCGTAACACGGCTAAGTAACCCCTTGGCACTCAAAAACATTATAAGGTTTGAAATGGGTTCCTCCGAACACCATTTCCACTCGAAACCTTGGGTCCAAAGACCACTTATCCGGCCCATCCAGGCTCAGCATTGAAACTGTGGCTCTGATACCATATTGTAACATCCTCGGCCATCAACCTCACTATCGGGCAATGCTACTACGCGAAACATTACCATAAATTTATATATAACATGCATATTAAATCAAATTAACCCATTTAACCAAAAAATACAGAGTAATCATGGGATTGTTACTAACATACATAAATAATGGAATTAATCGTAAATATCATTGCAACGGAATACATGATAATTTCACAAGCATCACAGACATGCATTTTAATTGAAACTAAAATACATAATGATACTTCTCTTTGAAAATGTACTAACTCCACCAACCACATGTAGACCTTCCACAAACCTCCCAACCTTAGATCACATTCAGCAGTGGGTCACCTCCAAGCTGGGACCAAGCTCCACCCAGGGCAAGGGAATCCTAGACTAGGTTGAGGTTACAGGAAAAATGCACAGAGCAACCACAAGGATTCTCTCCAGGAGCCTTCTTACGCCCACTACTCACCGAATCTCATTCCCCACATTCTTGTTCCACCTAGGAGTATACACCTTCACAAGCATAGTCCATCGGTGCCTCACCTCCCTCCCTGGGTCTCAGCAATAGGCTGGATCAAGAATTCTCAGAGCTCCGTAGATGGTGCTGGACTCTCTCTGGGAGAAAACCACTTCCTAGCAGACTCTCTCACCTGAAGAGAGCTGCTCACGGGCCTGACAACCTGCCTCTTTAGCACACTCCTTGACTCAACTCTAGCCAGGTGAGGACAATAGCAACGAACCAACACTCATTCACACAGGGATGATAGTAGAAACAATAGATGGGCATGGCATTGCAGGCGGCAATAACCCAGGCTAAAAGACGACACATCTTAGGTGATTACTCAGGTGTCAGGTTCCTCAGAAGACACAAAATGGTTCATATATTTCAGGTCTCATGTGCGTGTGTGATTATTTCAAAGGTTCAATACAGAGGCCATAGGATTCATGGAAATACCCAGTCAACTTCCCAGTTCTCATTTTCAGGAATGTGTGACAAGAAAATTAAGTAGAGGTTGTTCACAGAGGTCTCATAGTTTCAGACAGAGGATCGAAAAAACTGGAAGAACGAACCCCCCAACTCAGTTGACACTTCATCTTTTAACCGCATGTGCTTAGGTCGACACTTGTCTTCCTGGAGCTGCATGCATTCCCTTTTACACATGTTGGAGTTGCATGTGTTGTCTCTCCCAGGACTTAGGATAAAAACATGTTTGTCCCACATCTTTGGAATAATAATAAAATATTATTCTCAAGGACTTAAGCCCCTAAGCTTAGCCCCTCTTTCCAACCTTTCAACCCCCTTTTCTTACCCACTATGTGGAATATTATTCCCCCATCACTCTTTCTTCGTGGTCGGTATGCACGCAGTGGTGTTTATATATTATATTAATGATCTGCATAATTACATATAGAAAATCAGGCTCCTGGCCTTTAACACTTAGGCTCTGTGGTCTAATAAACACATAATCCCACCAGCTTATATATACTTGGCTCACCAGCCTACAAAACAT
The DNA here is from genome assembly GCA_010110895.2 of Picea sitchensis. NCBI lineage: Eukaryota > Viridiplantae > Streptophyta > Pinopsida > Pinales > Pinaceae > Picea > Picea sitchensis. The sequence goes on along the minus strand of SNQJ01S0145702.1, from coordinate 11,696 downwards.
GATTTACAATTCATAAACATGATTACAACAGGGTTCGTCCTTGGGTATATTACATTCATGGCACCCCAACTACATAAGGCTGCATAGATGGCGGGAGATCCTCGATTTCAGCCATGGGCACTGTACAAGTAAGCGCGGTGAGGTTCCTCACCACTTGTCTCAACACTCTCTCAGCCTCTCCAGTTGGAGGTCCCCCTGCTGTTGTTGCTGGTCCGGTGGCCGCTACTGGTGCTGCCTCTGTTCGAGGACATCGCCTGTTGCTCGCAAAATATGTTGGATGCACTGGTCCCACATATGTACATAACAAATACACAGTTTTCAGATACTCTGGTACACATAAAAATGACATATATAAAAAGAAATCAAAATCAAATAACTTTTAAAAGAAAACATACCTATCTCTCCTCTCTCTACTCCGAGAGGTACGGGCATGTCAGGATCCCTGGAGAAGTTGATCCCAGCATAGGGTTAGTGTCTTCTATAGTCGTAATCTTCCAAGACCACCAATCAAATAAAGTATCATCGAAGGCCTCAATGGTCCTCCCTCCCCCCTATCTCGGAAAAAACATCGCCCACCTGCACACTGCTGGGAAGGAGGCCACGTGCCCCCATACTATCTCTCACAAAATGAGACTGGGTACCCTCTCGAAGAAAAAAGAGCATAAAACTGTGTCGAACCCAAAGATTTTTTTTCTCCACCCATGACACTCTGTGAGATGTCTCTTCATGCACTCTAGCATGGTTGTGCTCCAGTCAAACACTCGTGTGTTTAAGCATTGTACCACACAATGCATGCGCACCTGGGAGGCCTAATGTAAGTCACGGATCTAGTGATCTACTCAATAAGTAAAACTATCACTTTCAATGATAGGTTGGTAATTTTGTGGATTTGCACCTGAGAACCCACTTTATCTATGTCGGCCTCACAGTGTAGCCCGATCAACTTGGCTATATTGTGAGGCCTTGGGGGGAAAGCATGCAAGTTGATTGGTTCCCCTCTCCTTGAGAGGCCAGTCAGAAAATAGATGTTCTCATTTGTTGGAGTCAATGACTGCCCCTCGAGCATAAACGCCTCAGCGTCGGGGTGCCAGTAATCCACCAAGTCATTCAGCAGTCTGGGTTGTTCCCTCATGAATGGACACCAGAAGAATTTCCACAACCCACATTTTTTTAATGTGGCGACAGTAGCAGAGTCTTCTTTGAACAAAAAATCAATGTCTTCATGCTCCCTCTCTCTCCAGTGGACATGCATCCTGTCAATGACAAGTTCAGAGAGAAAGTTAGATCTTGTATTTTTCTTTTTATTTACCTTTTGAGGGTGTATGCGGGTTGTAGTGAGTACAGTCACATATGCACGTGGGTAGAGTGTCTTTTTCCCATGGGCATATGCAGGTTGTCCTTGGATAGCCCGCGTACACGCAGGGCCGCCCCTTTTTAAGAGTGTGTACCCCCAAAAAAACTAAAATTAATGCAAGAAAGAAATATGGAAATGCAAGAGCTAGTTTGTACTTACTTGGTCTGAGCAGAAGTTTGTTTCGTCCTATGAAGCTCCCAGAATCAACTCTTTTAGCAAAGGGGTGTTTTTGGTTTTTTGGTTAATTCTCAATTTGCAATGGTAAAAATGAGCTGTCAGCTTCTATTTATAGACTTTTTTGGCCTTTTTTGCCACTTTTTTAACCCTTTTTCATTTTCTGGTTTGAAAATCATTTGACATGGTTCTTGAATTTCTCATTGGATGTTATGAAACACTTCACTTTTGGTTTGAAATACTTTTTAAGAGATGGGTCACTTATAAAGATTCTTTGATAAAAATCGTTTTTCCAACTTTTTGTATTTAAGTTAGGATTCCACCTCCACTTTTTGCATCTAGTTGTCTTTTCCTCTTTTCCATAGGCTTGAACCCACTGAAATGCAACACAGAACCATCATTGCTGCTTTAGAAGTGTCTTAATTAGGTGGTAGATCCTACCTCCACATGGATGCCCTAAGTAGATCCTGGTTTCATTTTGGTGTCCATGTCGTCGTTAATGACTTTAGGCTCAGGAGTCCTTGTCATTCCTATCATGATTGCGAATTTGAACCTCATCTGTCTGATGTGCTATCACTCTTGGCCTCACCCTCAGGACTCCCAAGAAAAAGAGTCTTCTTTTAAGCCCTTTTCAGACTCTCTAAACATGAAAATATTGTCGAGCGATCTTGTTGTCCTTCATGCTCGCCAAACTAAAATTTGAAGGCACCTCTGTCCGACAGTAGTTTACCCCTTTTTCTGTCTTGATGGTCAATTTTTATGAATAAAGGTATACTCTAGGAACTCCGGTTCACTAGAAGAGTATTCTCAGGTATAAGTTTAACCCTTTTTCGGGCCTAAGGGACTAAATTTACGAAAAAGGAACCCCCACGGAGTCCATAGTTATGCTCTTTTGAGACTCCCTAAAATTGAAAATATTGTTGAGTGACCTTGTTCCTTCACACCCGTTAAACTGGTCCAGAAGAAAATCCCCTACGGAGTCCATAGTTAAGCTCTTTTCAGACTCCTTAAAATTGAAAATATTGTCGAGTGACCTTGTTCTTTCACACTCGTTAAATTGGTACAGAAAAACATCTACTGGAATGAGTTTACCCCTTGTTCTAGCTTGTAGATTAAGGAGGAAAAAGGTACACCTCGGGAGATTTGTCTCATTGAGAGAGTTCTCCTAAGTACATTTTATACTTTTTTGGGCTAAGGAGACTAAATCTAGAAAAAGGCTATGAATCCATAGCTAAGCTCTTTTCAGACTCCTTAAAATTAAAAAGATTATCGAGTGATCTTGTCTATGTAACACTCGTTAATTCTGAATAGACGTCTTTTCGGTGTTAGTTTATCCCTTTTTTGAGCCAACTATACTACCTTCGAAAAAGGTACCCCAATAGAGTCTTCTTTTACATTTTTTCAGACTCTCTAAACGTAAAAAAACTATCGAGCTTACCTTCTCTGAGCTCGTGAAAAATACACTGAAGGGGGTTTCATCGTGTGTTGCTAATCACAGTTGTATCTCTGCATCTTTGGCCTAATTTTGGCTCCATTTTTCTCTTAACTAGACCTTTGAAGCATTCCTTATATGCAAGCCTTGTATCACCTTGCCACTGTGACCTGACACCTTGACCCATGGAGGAATTTCCCCCGAGTGTCCTTTCCCTGCACATGTCTCTTTGCTATGAGCATTAGTGTGTTCCTTGCGCTTGTAACTAGTATGCTTGCGACACTCATTCCTCCTTTGTAACGTAGAATTCTTTTATTCTTTTTCAAGATCCTCAAAATATTGAAAAAGACAAAAAAATCAAATATACCCCAAAAAGAGGACGGGAAAAGTATTTTCTTTTTATGGCGGCACAATGAGTCGCCCTTGGACAAAGCACATCCTTTCATTTGTCGTCAAGCATTGGGATTTAATATGACCTTAGGAAGTTGTTCTCGTAACATAGAATTTTGTCCTCCTCTGTTTGGTATCCTTCCAAACACATGGAGAGTTTGTGATGCCTCCTACATCATGAACTTATGTCAATGTCATGTTGCCTAAGTTTGATCATCAGTCGTGTTATTATCCAAGGGAATTTTTACCCAACTTGAGTCGGCCTTTCTGCAGTTTGTCTGTTGAACTCATGCCCAGCCATCCCCAAAGTCCAATCAAGTCTTTGCTTGAAATCAATGAAGTTCTGTACCTGATCACCGAGATCCTCTTGTTTGTTCCCCAACAGGTCGTCGAATACCTCTGGGTAGTGAAGTCATATATTCAAATTACACTCCTACCCGAGTTTTGAAGATATTGAAGTTGTTTCTTGAGCTCTAAAATCCTCATCTCCAGTCATCAGGCGTCATTTGGCTTCTTGAAGATGGATACTATACATGTATATCTTTGATTTTCAGATGTACATTCGCTATGTATTGCTCATGGCTACACTTTATATAGTTATATGACATGGATATGTAATGTATTTGATTGGCAACCATGATTTATTTCATCCTGAGCATGGGTATGCCCGCCTCGGTATCATTCCAGACATAATCATAAGAACAGTGAAAGTCTTCCCATTTCACATCCCCTCCTTGCCCCAAGAATTGCAGCCACCTTGTGAGATTTGCATCAGAATTTCCCATTCTAGCCCTTTTTCCTCAATCATAAGCCTATGCCATTTCCCTAGAAGAAGTGTGAGAGAAGGAAGATACATGGAAATGTAGTTGGATCTTAGTAAAGAGGATCCCAGACCAGGTTCGCGGAGTAGTCTCTGATCTCATTGTAAGTAAACTTTGTGATATCAATAAAAGGAATACTTTTTCTGTCCCGAAATATCATGTGTTCAATCTCTATGTCTGATTTATGTTTTATACTGACATCTAACCTACTAATTCATATATGAGATGCATATTCATAGTTTCTTGTTTGTATTTTTATGAATGCAGGTCATCCTTGGGAGGAGACTTGTAGTCAAGGAGCAATCGAATGCGAAAAGATCGACACCGGACACGGAGTTTAAGGTAGAGTTACTAGATATTTTTTACTTTGTATTTCTTGTATGAATGTGGGGTATATTCGGGGTATTCTAACGAGTAGGATACTTTCAGACGGTTAGATCTGCCTACATGTTGAATGCTAGTGTAGTCCATAGGGGGTTTTTCCCGCTACAGCAGAGGTGTTACATCATACAAGTATTTTTCCTTCTTGATTGTCTATTGAAGAGTTTTAGGTTCATCAAATTGAATGTTTTCTTTGTAAAATGTGGGCAACCCACTTAGGAATTTTAATATCTTTTCTTTCTCATCTTTAATATAGATAACATACCTCAACAGCTCCAAAAACTTCTCATATTCTTCAATAGTCATATTTCTCAACTCAAGTTCAAAACATTTCTACATTTTCTTGTCACAATAGTGCTAAAAAAGATACTACTATTAGAAATGTTTCTTGAACTACTTCCAAGAAATTCTCCTCTCATAAATGTGCTTAACTTGCATCAGTTGGTCCCAACAAATATAATCTTTCCCTATATGTTGTATATGGTGATTTTGGCTTCTATATTGGATGAATAATTATGCAGCTGAAAGTATTATGCAGATGAATAATTATGCAGTTGAACAATTCAACATTTCCAAGTTTAAAACACTATTTTCCCCAATCATTCTCGTGGAGAAATTTTGATCAAACACTTGTCATACAAACTACAATTTATTCATATACAACTAACTTATAACCCATACAACCTTAGTGTTGTAATAAGTATATTTGATACCATTCTATAATGTACCCAATACACTTTGTGTGCTTTGAGAACATGGGGTACTCTCTTAACCACCCAATTCACACTAATTTTTGCTATGGAACCAAACTCGTAGTTATGTTATTAACTAATTACCATATGTAGGAAAGAAAATATGGATTTATACAACATAATGTAACCATTCAATTATCCATGAGACCATAATATATGAATATTGGCTAATATAGGCAGCCATAATTGAATGGACTCTAAATTAATTCAAAACATGACATAAACCATAATAATTCAACATAAATTAAATACAATGCATAAGTATATTCATGAACACTTATATGTGTAGAATTGTTCACCAATTGGTTGCAAAAGAGGGAAATTCCACCCAGCCATAGGCTCCTTGATACACAAGTTCTCTTTGCAAAATAGGCCACCCCTGCATTGAAATTATGAGTCTAAAAGGGTGAACTCTTCCTATGGATGGCTCTAATTTCTCTTCTCATAGCCCAATTCCTAGGTTCATAGTCAATTTTTACACTTATAACAATTCTCAATGCACAACTCTCTTTCCCACCATCCTGTGTAATCTAAGGAATGACATCCACTTCTCTATTTAGTAGTCCCTCAGACTATCCCACTTCCCTCTAGGGATCTAGCACATGTTGGAAAGGAAATCTCACCATTGGGATTCCATAGAATTATCAATTGTAGCAAATTTTCTCAATGAAAGTCACTAACATCCACACTTCTCACATAATTTGTGGGTAGGGCTTCCCATAATTTGAATATAGTATGCCCATGGAAATTCACAGAGGCATAAGTATCTTTATTTCCCCAAATGAAGGATAAATCGTAGGGTAAATTCAAACACCTGATAGTTCAAGATATTTTCTAATTTGAATTACACCTAACCTTCAAACTCTCTTCTAATTCCCTCAATGTGAATAATAATTTAGTGGTATGGAAAAAATTAAATCTTAAATTACATGGAATGAATGTGTTGGAATGTAGTTCAATACTAAGAGTGGCGGGGGGGGGTGAATCAGTATTGATAACTTTAAAAAAAAAAAAAAATAATAATTTATTCACTTTATTGATCAGTGAGAAACTTATGTAAATAACATCAAAAAATATAAACTTAAATTAAAAATTACAAGTTTTATATGAAGATTGATTTATAGCACCAACTCTAGGGGACAACAATCTCCTTGTTACAGGGCACCAATCTTAAGAAGCTCCAACTCCCCCTTTGTTTCAGGGCTCCAACCCTAGGAAGCACCAACTCACTTGTTTTAGGGCACCAACTCCATGTCTTTAAAATTTTATTTAGTAAAGGATATTAATCCTTCATTGCTCCTCCCTTCCACCCTCACTTCATAAGTATCTTTGTCTTTCTTCCTTGGACTTTGCACTTGTTTTTTATCTTCTGATGTAGATCACAGTAGCACTTTTATTTCACCATACCTTTCTGGTTATATAGTATTCCAATAGGTATGGAATTGAACCATTCTGTATTTTTAATAATGAACCATTGCACCTCTTCATTTAATTAACACAAATGATATTTTTTTTATTAATTGATTTTCGAACACCAAATTAGACAATGATTTTTGTACGAATATTCTCAATCGATGAAAATGAATTTTGAAATTATACGACATGGATTTTGTGCAGAACATGTCCAATTAGCTGACAAGTGGGTATTTTCTCCAGAAAATGTGTGAGGTGGACGGTATGGGTGATTATTTGAATACAACTTTCTTAGATTTATTGTTATGACCGCCTTCTAAAATTGACAAATGAAATATCCACTTCAGCAATAGATATTTGGTCACAAATCCACATGATCGATAGCTACGAACAAGAGTTATGTCCTTGGTGAGTATCCTCTTAAGAACCTATTCTTCATGTGCTTAATCCATGTAATCCAACGTTGTGACCACAGGAAAAAAATGGTGCTTAATCTCCAAGTTCCTTACACGCTGGCTCTTCATCTCCCATGTGATCATAACCTCTGACCAGGTGTTGGAACCAAGTCCTTCGGACTTCGGCCTTCGGTCTATTCTCCCTTTAAAATATTCCAACTCTCTCAAAATTTGACCTACCAAAGTGGTCATAAAGTAATGTTGATTTCTTATTGTCAGTTGACAACTTCCCCTTACGCTATCCTTCCACTGGATTAATCCAACGGCTATGATTTAATCAAGTGTTCATATGGATGGTATTTATTTATTTCAGGACTTAAATACTCCGAGATATTACAACTCTAAAGTCGTTCAACTTCCCTAGAGTTATACCTCTGAAGTGCTTATGTCATCCTTCCATTGCTTGATCTAACGACTCATATTACTCTTGAATTCTTCCTTGGATCTAACAGTTGGTGGGATTTCAGGGCTTCATCACTCTGTGACTTTGGGAATTTGTGGTTTACCTTGTCCTTCCACTATACTCGATCGAACGGTCAAGAATTCACCCAAAGTTCCTCCTTGATCCAACAGTTGGCAGGATTTTGGGGCTTCGACACTCCGAGACTCCAGGAATTTGTGGCTTACCATGTCCCTCCACTATACTTGATCGGATGGTCGAGAATTCATCTAAATTTCTTCTTTGATCCAACGGTTGGCAGGATTTTGGGGCTTTTGTGACTTTGTGATTTCATGCCTCTGCCTTGTCTCCAATAATCGATGAAGTGGCGAAGTTCTGGAGTCCTGAAGCTTTATGTCTCCTGCTTGGAATCGATCAATGGATGACGATCGATCAGTTCGATCTGACAGCTCTGGTTATACCCGAAATCTATATCTGACAATTTTAATCTCTCTTGATATGGATCTAATGACTATAATAATATTGAGTGTAATGAGGATCTCTTCACTATTTATGAATGAAAACAAACATTGTTCCTGTGAGAATTTCAATCTCGATAGAGCTTCCTTTGTAGTGCTCCTCCCTTCTGATCTTTTTGACTTGTGCTTTATTTTTTGTAGTTGACATCAATGACAATTGATCTTCCAACATAAGGGGCCACACATTATTACAGAGGCCCACATACCTCCTTCAAGTGAAAACCCCCCCAATCTTAATTAAACAACAATTAGCTAATAATCAAGGTGCATAATTAAGGTTACAAAGACTTTGGGTTAAATAACTTACTAAGGTCATTTTCCTTAGTTTACTTAATCCCCCTTGTCTTTCCTCTCTCATGGAATCATAGCCCCTGTTACCCCCCCACGTCTAGGGGTAACTAAGGAGATCGAGTCTCAAGGTCTGGAGATAGCAGACATGGAGTGTTGAGAGTTGGATGAACATCCTAGCCCATACAACCCCTCCTCTTTGCCACATTTCACCATCATTGTTCGCAACAGAGAAACGTCCACCACATCGTTATTGTCCATGTGAAGGTGGTGGGTATTTCTTTACAAAGTAACAAGTCAAATTTCATGTTATGTGTCATTTTAATATTTGAGGCATTTGAATGGGTTTCAAAGGATTCTTTATGATTATTTAACGTTTTCTTGGAAGTTATATTTTTTTCCTCATTTCACCTTGGTGGTTATGCTGGTATCTGATCCAAGTGGATACTAGTGGCCACCCACATGTTCTATTAAATTAGAATGGTTCCACATCTTGGCATTTTTTCTATGGTTTTTCGGGTCCCAAACTTTTGAGGTCATTTTGAGTCCCTAAACGAGGTTTTTTTTAGCTCGACAACACCTAACATTGAATTAAAGATAGATGTTAGCTCGAATGAAATGTGTACTCTTYGGATAGACCTTTATGATGGGGTACCAAACACTCCAAATGGAGATCGTATGCAAAATTTGTGCCCCTRGGAAATTGGCGTATCAATTATTCACATCAAGGCCCACAAACCCTTTGGAATTTCATCTTTTGGGGTTAGGGTTTTAGATGATTATGGTTTTTTCATTGATGCTTTATGTTAAAAAAAAAAAATCGACCTCTTTTTAATCATCTTCTTGTGAATGAGCATAATGATCATGTCTCTATCTTCAGAGATAAACTACCACCATTCTAGCTAGCTTGTGTGTTTTTCATTTTACAATCTTGTGTATTTCAAACAGTGATTAATAGAATCTAAGTTTAACTATATTACTGTGTTTCTTAAAATATCTTTGTGTGTTTACTTGTTATATCTGTGTCTCCATGTCATTATCAATATAATTCAAATTAGTGGTACCAGAGCGGTATGCTCCTTGTTGTTTCTTAGTGCATGTCCCCGACGAGGTCAGGGTATAGAGAGTTGGGTCTTGAGATAATTTCTCTTGAGGACAATATCTCTCGCCATCCCAAGCTACCTTCCATGGGGGAAGAAAAGAGAGACGAAAGAGCATGATATCCTATCAAATTGTTGCTCGAGGAAGCCCTCGTGCAACAGAGGAATGAGATGATGGATAATTTCACCCAAATCCTTCGACGGCTACCAACAACGACAATGACACCTTCAACTAATAGTCACTTTGAAGGTGTGACACCCTTCAAGGTACAAATTAACTTTGATATTCTTTTATTTGAAGGCAAGATAGACTTCGATGCCTTGGAAAAATGGTTAATTCTGCTAGAGGGTTATTTCTCTGTCCAAAAATTTTCCAACATTGAAAAAATCACCTTTGCACTCCTTAAAGATCTTCCCCATTGTTGATTTTTCAATAAGCTATACTTAAGCATGAATTTCATTCCAGTTTTAGCATTTTACTTAAACCAGAGACAATTTGTTGCAGCAACCAATATCACAAGAAGAAACACCATGCACAAGTACACAAGAAGTATCCTGGGAAACCCTTCTCAACAAGGGAAGAAAACCCAGCCAATCCTTTGATATATTCTTCAAGAGAAATACCTCCACCACCAAGAAAGACTAGCACACAAAAGGGTGCTCTCAAACCCTAGAAGACTAGCGCCCAAGAGAGGTGCGCACATTTCCCAAGAAGGAAGTACTTGCTGAAATTTTCAAACTCACACATGTGTTGTGTTTTCTCAATGGGGAATTTACCTTTATTTATATTAGACTGAACTTGTCAACAAAAGTGTCTATTGGCACAACAGGGTTGACCTCAATAACTTATAATATAATTAATAATTACCATATTAATTATCTTTTACATTAAGGTGGGGCCGACTTGTACCATTTACATAACAACTAGGGTTACAGGTAAGTCTGACTCTTGAACAATATAGCAAGGGATCTTATACACCCACTAGTGCTCAGCCACTAGGGGCACATCTATCTGTGCTCGACCACATGGATGTCTCTCTATCTCATTGTGTCTCACAGGAAAACCACACTCACTAGTGCTCAGCCACTAGGATCACGTTCACATGTGCTCATCCACAGGCACGTCCAAATCAGCAGATCTTTTTTCTCAATGCAATACACAAGAGGGTCATCTAGAGTTCATCATCTCAACTCTCTACTCAGAGGAGGATAATACATCGTTTCATTTATGTCTCAGAATGATGCACCCAGCTCATGGGTTTTCACACGTTTACCTATGCTCAGCCACATGCACGTCCCACTTAGAAGATCTTCTTTCTCACTACGTTACACAGGAGTATCATCTCAACTCTCTGCAAGGAGGAGGTCAACACAACGTTCCAGTTCAGTCTCAGATAGGAACCACACACCCAATCTCAGGGGCTCTCTCTAAGTTCTGTGTCCTGGAGGATGTCTCACGCAGTTGTAATCATCAACACCCGTGTCATATATTGGTGGGAAACTTATTGTGAGAAACATGTCAAAGATTAGATGCAATTTATGGGCCATAATCCACTTAGGTGACTTTTGTTGATGCCCTTAAAAAGAAATACTACAATGTTGGAAACTATGATGACCAGTACACGATATGGACAACTCTGCATTAGGAGAGAGACCAGATAGTATCGAAGTAAAAAAACATATTCCATACCTTGTGTACAGAGCTGGGTATTAAAAACTTCGAGTGGCACTTGGTCTTGAAGTACCACAGTGGCCTACATAGATACATCCAAACATATATGGAGTTCTTAGACATTTGCTCATTGGGATCCGCTTACCAATATGTTGTCAAGATCAAACAAAAGTTAATCAAAAGAATAAGCGGGATTTCAGCTCTGCAAACACATCGTAGTAGAATCACAGTAAAGGTGGTCCTAATTTCCAAAGAAAAAGACAGAGAAAGGATGGCCAACCCCAAGATAACTAGTTCAAGCCACCAACAAAGAAGGGTAACGATAACTCGAAGAAGGACACTGAAAAGTGGAGTGAGTTCCAAAAACAACCTAGGCACAACACTTATGAATGTTTCTCCAAACAATCATTGATGGTTAAGATGAAATCCTCATAGTCAGATGTCATCTTCAAATCTGAATCGGAACCGAATAAGAGAAAAAAAATCATTGACTAAGAACTTAGTGTCACCATCGCTAGCACAAAGTTCTAGGAAAAGTAACTAGAG
>SNQJ01S0145701.1:0-24042 GCA_010110895.2 Picea sitchensis | reverse complement strand
TGCTTGGGCAGTGAAGCTGCTGGCTGTTGTGAGGATAAACCCTAAAGACTACTGTTGTGCATGCTATCTCAGCCGTGGGGTGCCTTGTCATTCTCTATCTCAACCGTGGGAGTTTTTCTTGTTAGGGTTTGGGTCTTCCTTTGATCTTAGTTACCTTAACTGTGGTGGCATGAAAAGGTTCTTCAAATATTGGCATAAAGATCTCATATAAGATCTGAACCGAACCTTTAACTGAGCATAACAATCAGGACCTCTTTCTATTGTGGTAGTGTACCATCTTCACAGGTAAGGCAGGTACCAGGTATGTGTTTCTTACTTTTTCCTCCTAATGTTCAGATCTGAGTTATTTACAGCTTGAGCTCATCATATAGAATCAACCCTGTTTATTTGTTTTGTTTCAGAACTTAGATCTACAGATCTGCTGTTGATTAGAGAAGTTATGTAACTTTGTTTCTGATCTGGTTTTAGCATATGATCTGAGTTCTCTTCTGTCTGAAATATAGATCTGCTGTTACATTTGAAAGAGTCCTTGCATTCTCTATCTCAACCGTGGGAGTTTTCTTGTTAGGGTTTGGGTCTTCCTTTGGTCTTAGTTACCTTAACTGTGGTGGCATGAAAAGGTTCTTCAAATGTTGGCATAAAGATCTCATATAAGATCTGAACTGAACCTTTAACTGAGCATAACACTCAGGACCTCTCTCTATTGTGGTAGTGTACCATCTTCACAGGTAAGGCAGGTACCAGGGCTGTGTTTCTTACTTTTTCCTCCTAATGTTCAGATCTGAGTTATTTACAGCTTGAGCTCATCTTATAGAATCAGCCCTGTTTATTTGTTTGTTTCAGAACTTAGATCTACAGATCTGCTGTTGATTAGAGAAGTTATGTAACTTTGTTGCATATGATCTGAGCTCTCTTCTGTCTGAAATATAGATCTGCTGTTACATTTGAAAGAGTCCTTGTATTATTGTTTGATCAATTAGAGAACTGTTGTTATGCATTTACAGGGTTTTAATATCACTGCTTGGGATCTGAGTTTGTCTCTTATAGATTGAAGTTTACTATAGGTTTGAATCAGCATTGTAAAATCTACTTTAAGATCTGAGATTTATCACTGCTCTCTATAGATCTAGTTATATATGCTTCAGATCTAAAGTGTTTTGCTTTGAAAATTAAAAGGTGACAGTTGTTTTCAAATTTACCATAAAAATCTAACATGGTATCAGAGCTGTAGGGTGTAAGGAGCTCGATGTTGCAGCATCTGAGTCTACACAGATCCAGGGAAGAAGTTTGATAGCAGTTCCATCCTCTCAAGAAAAAAACCTTGTTCATTGCTTGGCAAACACAACTGATCATAGGTTGGATTTTTTCTTTGTGGATTGGGCCTTTTAGGCACAAGTTAAACTTAAGGCGCACTTCCCTTTCCTTTAGATCGATGACGGAGTTGTATAATGAACTGTAGCTCTTATTTACGAGTATTATTTCCTTTACTGATTTGTTGATGAGGAGAGATTACTGAGTGGATGGTGGACTGTTGTCTCTTATTTTTATGTATTGGAAAAAACATAAATTCAATAGATAAGTGTGTGGTTTGATATCCTTACAAAGCAACAAGGATACATTTAGTTTATGAACAGATTGAGGTCATAAAAATTTGCATTAAAATCACTGAAGGTTGTTGAACTCGAAAGAGGATTGTGGGACTGCCGAGAATTGTCCTCGGCATTGTAGAAGGTTTGATTATGGCTGAAATCTAATGCAGTGATAGGATCGGTACTCAGTGGGCTGTTCTATTGGCTGAATTCTTCTGGCTTTTGGAACCTAAGGCATCAGGCTGATGTCTGCCATGCCTACCAAACTCTGAGGAGAGGCGGTTTGGAAGAGGAAAACATTGTGGTGTTCAAGTATGATGACATCGCATACGATGAAGAAAATCCTCACCCTGGTACTATTATTAACCATCCCCAAGGTAGCGATGTCTATGCAGGTGTCCCTAAGGACCAGCACAAAGGGGATGTTACTGTGAATAATTTTGCTGTTATTCTTGAAAATAAAAAGTTTAGTAACGTAGTTGGAGGACCTGGAGTGCTTGGAATGCCTCTTCCACATTATCTTTATGAAAATGATTTTGCATAAGTCCTAAAGAAGGAGCATGATGCTGGTTCTTATAGAGAAAAGGATATATATGTTGAAACATTTGAAAGTGGAAGTAATTTTGAAGGTCTGTTGCCAACAGACCTGAATGTCTGTTACAACAACATCAAATGCTTAGGAGAACAGCTGGAGAACTTACTGTCCTGGAAAGGACCCTCCCCTCCTTCTCCAGAATATGACACCTGACTTGAAGATCTTTATAGTGTTGCGTGGATGGAAGACAGTGAAATAAACAAAGGAAACCTTGTTGCATCAATATGACCTACTTGCTTTGGTACTATTGAGTACTCTGTTCCTCTTATAGTACACAACAAGTAGTAATGCTTGTCACAGCTTGGAGAAGATACCAATTGAGGGACACACTGTTACAGTCAATGACAAGGAAAGTTTTGTGTTAAATAAATTTCTGATATAACTGTATCTAATGGTAAAATGGTACTTCATGTTGAAGTGGATTTTTAAAGGTACAGCTTACACCGGGCTATCATGGACAGAATTATGTTACCGATGTCTGGAGGGAGGAAGTGTTCACCAGAAAGATGTATTAGAAGATACAAAACAATATCAAGAGTTGATGCTTCAAATATTTGTGAAGAGCCACAGACTCATGGATTGGTGCATCCAAAGACAGGTGTGGAAATCAAGCAATGCTGACACAACTACTGTAGCTATTCCGCACACAGTTAGCACCATTCAGCACAATACCAGTTATGTTGAATGATGCAGCACCACCTTCATCTGTAAGTTATCATGGGCATTCATCTCTGGTGGAGAATACCGTGACAAATTGCTAGTAGGTGGTGTGGACTCCTGAACTCAATTAAATGCCTAGTATTGAGATGATCTGAACACGTAATGGCTGCAAGGGAAAATCCATATGCAATATTATATTCTGTCTTGCATTGCATGAGTAATAGATACTGTGTTGAGACAAGTAATGACTTTAAGACAAGCAGGCAGAAAGATGCAATCTTCGTTTTGACCTTATATCGACAAGAGTTCGTGACAATAGGAGCCAATATCGGCCAATTTTAGGGTCCTATGGAGAAACTGATACCGTGACAAAACCTGTGGCATAAAATCATGCAGTGACTGGATCCTTTTAAGGTGTTTGGAGGGGCTGATTTAGGCTCCTTACCTTTTCTCAAAATTGAACCAAGACATAATCAGCATATCATTTGTTCTCATAATACTGTTGTGTTAGACCCCAAGATTGGGAATGAAGCTGAGTTTGTGCTCTACCAAAGTTTTATAGACATAGAGCGTTTATTGTTGAGGGCTATCTCTTGCATCCTACACACCCTTTGAAGTCCGTAGAGTGCTTAAGAGTAACAGCTGAGCTTCTACGCGATGATATTTTTAATCTAGATTGCACATCAAGGTCTGAGGGAACAATTTGACAAGAGGAGCAAACCCATTTAAAGACGACTTTGGACACGAGGGAGTAGTCTCCATCAACCGGTTAACTCTGTCCAACAACGTGATCACAGCCGCATTGTGACCTAAGAATTTTATCAATTTTATGAGGAAACCAGTCGGAGGCCAAGAGATATTAAAGGCATCATATAGCCTCTAGCACCTAAAGGCACTAGTACAGGGAGCAAACTTGATGAGCATTCTCGGTTTATAAATGAAGTAAATCATGATCGATTTAGAAACTTCCTCACTTGAAATAAAACAATGAGGACATACCTGTGATTCATGATCCTCAACTTCATAAGGAACTTTTTTGTCACTTCCTTGACAGAGCAAAGGAAGTAAAACAAGAGCTATCCATGAAAAGAACCTCATGGATTATAACTGGAGCTTGAAGGAATTCGTGATAGCCTCAGACTAAGAGGAGTTTTGAAATAAAATTACCGAGCTTGATATTTTGGCGTAAATCGCAAGAGACACCCTCTCTCATTGTATTAATATAATTGATGTGCTTTTTCTCGGTACTTGGCAAAAGTTAAACTCCGCAAATACTTAAGCATATCACAAATGATCTCTAATTGAATCTACCAGATCGCACTTTCATTGCCTGCATCGGGTTGATGATCTCAGACACGGAACGTACGCCGCGGTTGAATGCAAGCGTTCTCACGTCATATGCAACCGAGAACTTTTACAAACGTACCATCGCGGAAAACACATTTGAGATATGATCTCGATACCATGAAGGTGGTATATGGCCTTTGGTTCACAAGTTCGACCGATGGCATTGTGGACCGGAAGATACTCCGATATTGTTGCGCCTTGGTCCAAGAAATGTAGTCTCGCATTCAAAGCACTACAAAGGCGGTATACACGCGAAAATACCGCAGAGAAGCAATGTGGTTCGTAAAGTTACCTCGTATTATTGTTCAAGACGATTGAGCCCACAGCGGGTATTAATCGTGGAAAATCAAAGTCGCATAAAGCCCACAGAACCCAAGTATTCATGACAGATTGAAACACATTTAGATGAGATATCATTATATCCGCGACATGATTCAGAAGAAAGTTCTCGCCCTCTCGCATGTTTCGACCAAGGTAACGTATTAACAGACTTTTCACCAAGCCATCAGCCTTTGATAAAGTTTGTATACTCTCGTAACAAGCTTGGTGTAAGTCGGTGAATACCTCTTTGGTCAGAGGAGTGTTAAATTTACTTGCAGCAATAGAGCTACTCTCCTTGAGAGTGGCTAAGACCCTAGACCAGTCTAGGGGCCCCAGCAAGACTCCTGCAAGGTGTGGTCCTGGGACCATTTGATAAAGACCAGATATGTCTAGGCCCCTGTTTGTAACCAGGTACCTAGCATGCCCTGGGCATGGAAGTCTGGTTTGTAACCAAGTGCTGAAGACCCCTTGGTTTGTGGGGACCAGGCCCCCGGTTTGTAACGTGGTACCCATGCCTTCTGGGCATGGAAGTCTCTGGTTTTGTAACTAAGTAGCTTAAGACCCTAGGTTTAACTGTAATCGTTTGTAACTGTGTGGTACCCATGCCTAGGGCATGGATGTCTTGGTTTGTAACCAGGCAAAATTGAAGACCCTAGGTTTGTGGTAACTGGGGCCCTCGGTTTGTAACTGTGGTACCCATGCCTGGGCATGGAAGTCTTGGTTTGTAACCAAGCGTTTGAGACCCTAGACAGCCCAGGGCCCCTCGGGTTTGTAACTGTGGCCCCGGCTTGTAATCAGGTAACCGTGCCTGGGGCATGGGAGCCTTGGCTTGTAACCAAGCACCTAAAGACACTAGATATTTCTAGGGCCCTCGATCGGTCTGTGGTGCTCATGCCTAGGGCATGGTTAACCTTGGTCTCCACCTTGGTGTAAACTTGATGTTACATGACCTTCCTTTGAAGAATGGCACAACCACAAGTGAGATAATGTCTCTTATGCAGTGATGATAAGGTATTAGGTTCACCATATGATTGAAGGAATAAGTAATGCCACATTGCAAACCTTGGTTGATTGTTTTGGACCTTTGGGGCTGTTGGTTATTGGTTGTGGCTTTGTAAAACCCCTTACCCTTGGTGTGGGCTTTGCCTTTTGGTTATGGGCTTTGTAAACCCTCCTACCCTTTGTGTGGGTCCTTGCTATCTAGTTATGGCTTTGTTAGTATATGGTATTTTTGAATTATATATATTTACGCGATTAAATTTTTAATTTAAACATGTGACATTTGTTGCACTTCTTAAACTTCACCCTATCTTGCCCTAGTGCGCCCTAACCTTAACCCAACCTTTTCCCTAGCCACTATTTAATAAGACCTACCCTACTCCTTCTTAATAATACATTCTATTGTGACTTTATCCTCGCGTGGAGCCTCCCAAAGTTGCGGCCTCAGTCTTGTTTGATTGCTGTTCCAGTCTTGGTTGATTGCAGTTCTGTTTGGTGGAGGATATCATTGCAACTGTCCTATCTCCTGTTGCTTGGAGACCGTTGCTCCTCCTTTGTTGGTTTCTCTCTGCTGTTTAGAGTGCCGCCATCTGCTGTAAGAGTGCAGCCACCTTTTAAGAGGATGCCGCTGCTAGCATATGGTACCTTTGTCTGCTTTAAGGGTGCCACTGCCTATGAGAAGGTGCCGCTGCCTGAAGAAGGGTACCGCTTCCTGCTGTGTGAGGGTGCTTACCTGAAGAGTACTCACTGCTTGGGCAGTGAAGTTGCTGGCTGTTGTGAGGATAAACCCTAAAGACTACTGTTGTGCATGCTATCTCAGCCGTGGGGTGCCTTGTCATTCTCTATCTCAACCGTGGGAGTTTTTCTTGTTAGGGTTTGGGTCTTCCTTTGGTCTTAGTTACCTTAACTGTGGGAACAAAGTTGTAAAGGTTCTTCAAATATTGGCATAAAGATCTCACATAAGATCTGAACCGAACCCTTAACTGAGCATAACACTCAGACCTCTTTCATTGGTGGTAGTGTACCATCTTCGCCGTGTAAGGCAGGCACTGTGGGCTGTTTCTTTACTTCTTCCTCCCACGTTCAGATTCGAGTTATTTACAGCTTGAGCTCATCTTATAGAATCAGCCCTGTTTATTTGTTTGTTTCAGAACTTAGATCTACAGATCTGCTGTTGATTAGAGAAGTTATGTAACTTTGTTTCGGATCTGGTTTTAGCATATGATCTGAGTTCTCTCTGTCTGAAATATAGATCTGCTGTTTACATTTTGAAAGAGTCCTTGTATTATTGTTTGATCAATTAGAGAACTGATGTTATACATTTACAGGGTTTTAATATCACTGTTTGGGATCTGAGTTTGTCTCTTATAGATTGAAGTTTACTATAGGTTTGAATCAGCATTGTGTGTCTACTTTAAGATCTCGAGATTTATCACTGCCTCATAGATCTAGCTATATATGCTCTGTGATCTAAAGTGTTTGGTTTTGAAACTAAAAAGGTGACAGCTGTTTTCAAATCCTTACCATAAAATCTAACATGGCATCAGAGCTGTAGGGTGTGGAGCCTTGTTGCAGCATCTGGAGCCACAGATCCAGGGAAGAAGTTTGATAGCAGTTCCATCCCCTCAAGAAAAAAACTCTTGTCTATTGACTGGGCAAACACAACTGATCATAGGTTGGATTTTTCTTTGTGGATTGGGCCTTTTAGGCACAAGTTAAACTTAAGGCGCACTTCCCTTTCCTCTAGATCGATGACGGAGTTGTATAATGAACTGTAGCTCTTATTTACGAGTATTATTTCCTTTACTGATTTGTTGATGAGGAGAGATTACTGAGTGGATGGTGGACTGTTGTCTCTTATTTTTATGTATTGAAAGAAACATAAATTCAATAGATAAGTGTGTGGTTTGATATCCTTACAAAGCAACAAGGATACATTTAGTTTATGAACAGATTGAGGTCGTAAAAATTTGGATTAAAATCACTGAAGGTTGCTGAACTCGAAAAAGGATTGTGGGACTGCCCAGAATTGTCCTCAGCATTGTAGAAGGTTTGATTATGGCTGAAATCTAATGCAGTGATAGGATCGGTACTCAGTGGGCTGTTCTATTGGCTGAATTCTTCTGGCTTTTGGAACCTCAGGCATCAGGCTGATGTCTGCCATGCCTACCAAATTCTAAGGAGAGGTTGATTGAAAGAGGAAAACATTGTGGTGTTCATGACATCACATACGATGAAGAAAACCCTCACCCTGGTACTATTATTAACCATCCCCAAGGTAGCGATGTCTATGCAGGTGTCCCTAAGGACTACACAAGCGAGGATGTTACTGTGAATAATTCTTTGCTGCTATTCTTGAAAATAAAAGTTTAGTAACGCGTGGAAGTTGGAGGACCTGAAGTGCTTGGAATGCCTCTTCCACCTTATCTTTATGAAATTGATTTTGCATAAGTCCTAAAGAAGGAGCATGATGCTGGTTCTTATAGAGAAAAGGATATATATGTTGAAACATTTGAAACCGAAGTAATTTTGAAGGTCTGCTGCCAACAGACCTTGAATGTTCGTTGCTAACATACCAATGCTTAGGAGAATGTTTCGGTAAACTTCTACTGTCCTGGAAAGGACCTCCTCCTTCTCCAGCATCATGACAGTTCCTGACTTAAAATGACTTCAGCATGCACAAACATGCAGCAGCAAGAAACCTTGTTTGTATCAATATGACCTACTTGCTTTGGTACTATTGAGTACTCTGTTCCTCTTATAGTACACAACAAGTAGTAATGACTGTCAAGGGTAGTTTGAGAAGATACCAATTGGAGGAGCTGACAATAATCGTTACAGTCAATGCATTGCTGAAAGTTTTGTGGTTAAAAGAGCTCTGATATAACTGTATCTAATGGTAAAATGAAAATTTCATGTTGAAGTGATTTTAGCAGCCAGGGCTTACACCACAATGCGAATGTGAATTCTGTTAACATGTCTGAGGGAGGAAGTGTTCACCAGCATGTTGTATTAAAAGATACAAAAACAATATCAAGAGTTGATGCTTCAAATATTTGTGAAGAGCCACAGACTCATGGATTGGTGCATCCAAAGATAGGTATGGAACAAGCAAATGTTGACACAACTACTGTAACTATTCCCCGCACAAGTTAGCACAGACAGTTATGCTGAATAGTGCAGCGATCACCTTCATCTGTAAGATATTGTGGGCATTTATCCCTGTGGAGAATACTGCATGTAAAATTGCTAGTAGGTGAGAGAAGTGGACTCCTGAAACTCACTGAAATGCAAAAGGTTTAGTATTGGAGATGATCTGGAACACAGAATGGTTGCAGTGGAAATCCATATGCAATATTATATTCTGTCTTGCATTACATTAGTAATAGATACTGTGTTAAGACAGGTACTGATTCTTGTTATCAGGGTAGAAAGATAAACCGCTTTGACCTTTTACATCGGTATCGGTTTCATTATCATCCTTCCGCGTCCCATATGAAACCATAACTGTTCCGCCATCCATCCTTTGCCGATTCAGCACCAGTCCACTTTCCACGAACCATACCATCCGCCATCACCAATATCTCGCATAACCCGGCGACGAACAAAGTCCGCGCCCACCGCCACCGTCCATCCCGTCTTCGCAGTCCATCCGGTTCGTCCGAAAACCCGGCGTTACCACGTAAAACATGACTTCACGGTATAGTCTCCACGTCCCAACCCGTCCGTCCGATCTGGAACGGGCAACCACCACCCGGCAGTCCGCTTTGCGTCAAGACATGCCACCAGCCCTGCATGAACCGATGAGTATTTCTAATGGCAACCATGGATTATCTGGGTCCTTCCGAATGTTCGACATACCCTGTCCTCGTCCCCGCCGCCATCCGAGTCAACCAGATAGTTCAACGGAGAGCTAAACATCATTCAGCCGATGTCTTGGCAACCGTATGACATGACACCATGCGTTCTCATAAATAAACCGCAACATTTACGCACAACGACTCAATTCAAGAATCACAGATCAAGTCTGTGATTGGGGCGACGACCAGATATTACCTAGGAACGACGTTTTGGTGACACGGTGGCATGCTCAAATGTCATGGCGTGAACCGGTAACCTGCAAACGTCACCGGAACACTTTGAGATATGATCTCAGATACGCCTCATGAAGAGGTATATGGCCTTTTGGTTTCACAAGTTCGCATCGATGGGCAATGTTGTGGACCGAAGAGTACTTCCGGATATTGTTGCAGCCTTGGTCCAGCAGGAACAAATTCGTGAGCCCAAAGCACTACAAAGGCGTGTATATGTCGCTGTAGTGTCGCCTTCAGAGAAGCAATGGCTCGAAAGCTACCTTCGTATTATTGCCATTCAAGACAGAAGTTTGGAGTCACAAAGGTACAACGCGAAACAAGTCGCATAAAGCTCACAGAGAACCCAACCTTCCATGACAGATCAAAACATATTGAGATGCTGCATATGGAATTCTATATCCCGACATGATTCGTAAGAAAGTTCTCACCGTATGTTCCGACAGAAGAACAGACAACTGACATTTTTCACCTTGCCATTGCCTTTGATAAAGTTTGCATAATTTCATGACAAGCTTGGTGTAGATGAGAATACCTCTCTTGCTGGCCGAGAGGAGGTATAAATTTTACTTGCAGCAATGGAGAGCCTGGCCTCCTTTGAGTATGGCTAAGACCCCGACCAGTTCAGGGCCCCCGCACTCCCTGGGGTATGTGGTCCGACCCATTTGATAAAAGACCCTAGATATGTCTAGCCCCTTGTTTGTAATCAGGTACCCAGCCACCTGCAGCGGAAGCTCTGTTTGAAACCGCAATTTTAAGACCCTATTTGTAACTGTGGCCCTCGTTTGTAACTGTGGCCCCCGGTTTGTAACTGTGGTAACCATGCCTAGGGTATGGAAGTCTTGGTTTGTAACCGCCGTGCCATGACCCTAGGTTTAGGGACCCCAGTGGGCCCCCTCGGTTTGTAACTGGGTACCTGCATGTTAGGGTATATCTTGGTTTGTAATCACAGCTGAAGACCCTAGGTTTGTAACCAAAGCCCCTGGTTTGTAACCAAGGTACCCATGTCTGGCATGGAAGTTCTTGGTTTGTAACCAAGCACTTAGAGACCCTAGATATACCTAGGGCCCCCTGGAAACACCCGAAAATCGGCTGAAATCAGGCACCGCCGCGCCCAAAGGCTGGAGCTCTATTTGTAACTAAGCACTTAAAGACCCTATTATATCTAGGCCCCGGATCAACTGCAAAAGCCTTCATGCCTAGCGGTTGATCCTTGGTCTGTGACCTTGGGGTAAAACTTGATGGTACATGACCTCCTTGAAGAAGGACACAACCACAAGAGGGATAACGCCCCTTATGCCGCGTGGATGATAAAGTAATAGGTTCATATGATTTGAAGGAATGAGTAATGCCACCTTGTCAAACCCTTTGGTTGATTGTTTTGACCCTGTTTTTGTTTAATTGGTTGTGGCTTTGTAAAACCCTTACCCTGGTGGGCTTTGGTTTTGGTTATGGGCTTCAGGTAAACCCTGCCCTTGTAAACCTTGGTTATCTAGTTACAGCCTTGTTAGTTTTATTTTGAATTTTGAGATATTTGTCAAGCATGATTAAATTTTAATTCTAAACATGTGACATTTGTTGTGACTTAAACTCACCCTATCTTACCCCAGTTTCAACCTTAAACCAACCTACCTAGCCACTATTTAATAAGACCTACCCTACTCCTTCTTAAAAACACATTCTATTGTGTCTATTCCAAAAGTTATGCCTGCCTGCTCGATTGTCACCCAGCCTCTTTTGGCTTTCGGGATTTCGGTGGTAGCCTCTGCTTTGGTGGAGGATATTACCTACCGCTGTTTGAGACCGCCGCCTCCTTTGTTGGTTTCTCCTCATTGCTTTTGCGTCACATTCAATAAGAGTGCGCCTATCTTTTTAAGAGGATGCCGCCGCTGGCATATGGCAAATTCCGACCGCTTTTAAGGGTGCCAATACCTAAGAGAAGGTGCTCAAGAAGGGTACCAGCCTCTACTGTGGAGGGTGCTTAATTAAGAGTATCAATCAAGCAAGTGCGAGTCAGTCAGTCGTTGTGAGGATAAACCCTAAAGACTATCACAGGTACGTTATCTCACCGTAAGTGCCTTTGTCATTCTCTATCTCAACCAGGAGTTTTTCTTGTTAGGTTTGGGTCTTCCTTGGTCTTAGTTACCTTAATCAAGGCGCAGTGCGTTCTCAAATATTGGGCATAAAGACCGCTATAAGATCTCGGAATCGAACCTTTAACCGAAAGCATAACACTCGTGGACCTCTTTCTATTGTGGTAGTGCAACCAATTGCGCGTACCAGTACCAAGCCATTTTTCCTCCCAATCAGACCGGTTATTTACAGCCTTTGAGCTCATCTTATAGAATCACTCGCTTATTTGTTTGTTTAACTTAGATCTACGATCCGGGCCGTTGATTAGAGAAGTTATGTGGTTCTTGTTTCTCATCCGGGTTTTACATATGACCGTGCTCTCTGCCCGGGGTAGACCGCCTATGGCATTTGGAAGAGTCCTTGTATTATTGTTTGATCAATTAGAGAACTGCTATTATGCATTTGCTGTGGTTTTAATATCAATCGCTGGGATCCGAAGTTTGTCTCTTGGTAGATTGAAGTTTACTTATAGGTTTAACCGCATTGCACCTACTGACCGACGGTTTGCTCATAGATTTGCCAGAGCATGCTTCGCATCTTTTAAAAGCGGTTTTGTTTTCGAAAATTAAAAAGGTGACAGCTTTGTTTTCTAAATTTACCTATAAATCTAACATGGTATCGAGTCAGGGTGTAGAGTTTGTTGCAAAGATTCCGAGCCTGCTACGCATCCGTGGAATAGTTTATTGAAACGTCCTCACAGCACCTCGTCACGACCGGCAACAACCACCAGTTTATTCTTTGTGACAAATTTCAAAATACAACCAGCATCTTCCCGACTACTTACTTGAATGCAACAACCCAGTCCTGCTTCAACAGGTTTGTTTCCCTACCATCACATATATGAGATCACCATATGGTGGACTGTTATTCCTTATTTTATGTATTGAAGAAACATAAATTCAATGAGATATGGTTTGATATCCTTACAAAGCAACAAGGATACATTTAGTTTATGAACAAATTGTGGTCGTGAAACTTTGGATTAAAATCACTGAAGGTTGTTGAACTCGAAAAAGGATTGTGGGACTGCCCAGAATTGTCCTCGGCATTGTAGAAGGTTTGATTATGGCTGAAATCTAATGCAGTGATAGGATCGGTACTCAGTGGGCTGTTCTATTGGCTGAATTCTTCTGGCTTTTGGAACCTCAAGCATCAGGCTGATGTCTGCCATGCCTACCAAATTCTAAGGAGAGGTTGATTGAAAGAGGAAAACATTGTGGTGTTCATGACATCACATACGATGAAGAAAACCCTCACCCTGGTACTATTATTAACCATCCCCAAGGTAGCGATGTCTATGCAGGTGTCCCTAAGGACTACACAAGCGAGGATGTTACTGTGAATAATTCTTTGCTGCTATTCTTGAAAATAAAAGTTTAGTAACGTGTGGAAGTTGGAGGACCTGAAGTGCTTGGAATGCCTCTTCCACCTTATCTTTATGAAAATGATTTTGCATAAGTCCTAAAGAAGGAGCATGATGCTGGTTCTTATAGAGAAAAGGATATATATGTTGAAACATTTGAAACCGAAGTAATTTTGAAGGTCTGCTGCCAACAGACCTGAATGTATGTTACAACAACATCAATTGCTTAGGAGAACAGCTGGGGAGCATACTGTCCTGGAAAGGACCCTTCCCTCCTTCTCCAGATTATGACACCTGACTTGAAGATCTTTATAGTGTTGCGTGGATGGAAGACAGTGAAATAAACAAGGAAACCTTGTTGCATCAATATGACCTACTTGCTTTGGTACTATTGAGTACTCTGTTTTATAGTACAATACAGTAGTAATGATCATTATGGGTAGTTTGGAGAAGATACCAATTGGAGGACACACTATTACAGTCACGATTGCTGAAAGTTTTGTGTTAAAAGGAAATTTCTGATATAACTGTATCTAATGGTAAAATGGTACTTCATGTTGAAGTGGATTTTTAAAGGTACAACTTACACCGGGCTATCAGCACGACTCACCAGCCGCCTGAGGAGGCGTCGTTCTGTTGATACGAAGACACACGTTGAGTTGATGTCAAATATTTGTGATGAGCCACGTACTCATGGATTGCGTATCCAAAGACAGTATGGAATAGCAATGTTGACACAACTATCGTGATGACCCAATACAGCAACCATGTTATCACGCTATATTTAATGATGCAAAGAATTACCTTCATCCAGAAGCTTATCATGGGTATTCATCTCTCGCGGAGAATACTGCATGTAAAATGCTGTATATATGAATCTCTAAACTCACCGGAAATGCAAAAGGTTTATTGAGATGATCCGGAACATTTAATGGTCAAGGAAAATCCATATGCAATATTATATTCTGTCTTGCATTGCATGAGTAATAGATACTGTGTTGAGACAAGTAATGACTTTAAGACATTGCTAAAAGTAGAAAGATGCACCGCTTTGACCTTATATCGACAAGAGTTCTCAGACAAGGAGCCACATTGGCCATTCTAGGTCCCTCCCATGGAGAAACTCATGTCAAGAGGGACTTAAACCCAAAGCATAAAATCATGCAGTGACTGGATCCTTTTAAGGTGATTGAAGGGGCTGATTTAGGTCTTCCATATCTTTCTCAAAATTGAACTCGTGACATGATCACTATCATCTCATCAAGTCACAAGGTAATACCTTTGTGATAGACCCCAAGACCTAGAATGAAGCCGAGTTTGTGCTCACCAAAGTTTTATGTGAGCATTTATTGTCAGGGCTATCTCTTTGCATCCCACACACTGCCTTTGGAAGTCCGTAGAGTGCTTAAGAGTAACAGCGAGCTTTTGCCAACATGATATTATTTTTAATCCAGATACGGCATTTGAATAAGGTTCAGAGGGAACAATTTGACAGAGGGAGCAAACCGCTTTAAAGCATTGCATCTCTCTTGGACACGTAGGAGTAGTCTCTCGACACCGCTAACTCTGTCCAACAACAGATCGCTAAATAATAGAATTCTTAGATTCTATCAATTTCCTTAAGAGGAAACCAGCCGGAGGCCAAGAGATATTAAAGGCATCATATAGCCTCTAGCACCTAAAGGAACTAGCACAGGGAGCAGAAACTTGATGAGTATTCTGTGTCTATAAATGAAGTAAATCATGATTGATTTAGAAACTTCCTCACTTGAAATAAACAATGAGGACATACCTGTGATTCATGATCCTCAACTTCATAAGGAACTTTTTGTCACTTCCTAACATAAATGAAGTAAAAACAAGAAGCTATCCATGAAAAGAACCTCATGGATTATATCTCTAGGAGCTTGGAAGGAATTGTGATAGCTCAGACTAAGAGGGAGTTTTGAAATAAAATACTTGGACCTTTCACTTTACTGAACTTGAAGTTTGTGGGCATAATTCAGGAGAGATATCTCTCTCACTGGGCTAATATGTAATTGATGTGCTTCGCAATTTTTAGCAGGATAAAATGCAAACACATAAGCACACAAATATGACTTAATCAAGAATCTACCAGATTCCACCACAAGCCCAGATCAAGGATTTATCTCAGATACACGAGAACAGACAAGCAGAGCACGGCAATTCCACAGTCATATGTGAACCAAAACATTTACATACAATTACCGTGAAACACATTTTGAGATATGATCTCAGATACGCCTCATGAAGAGGTATATGGCCTTTTGGTTTCACAAGTTCGTGAATGGATGGCATTGTTGTGGACCGGAAGAGTACTTCCTGACATTGCTTGGTACCTTAACCAAGAAACAGGTTCGTGAGCTCCAAAAGCACTACAGAAAGTATATTGTCATGCAGTGCTTCCAGAGAAGCAATGTGGCTCAAAGCTACCTTCTATTATATTCAAGACAGAAGCCATTCGGGTACACTGTGAAAATCAAAGCCGCATAAAGCTCACAGAGAACCTGTGTTCATGATTCATCGGGGATACTGGAGATGCTGATATAACCATATCCCGGACATGATCTGTACAAAGTTCACCAAGATGTTTCGACCCAAGTAACGACAACGTGACTTTTTCACCGCCAACGCCTTTGATAAAGTTTGCACACTTTCGTGACGTTTGGTGTAGTTTGTGAATACCCTCCCTTATCAGAGGGAGGTTAACCACTTCAGTACAGTCGGCGGTTTTCATCTCCCCGAGAAGGGCCAAGACCAGACCAGTTCAGGGCCCCAGCGCACCCCGGTATGTGGTCCTGGGACCATTTGATACAAAGACCCTAGATATGTCTAGGGCCCCTTGTTTGTAAATCAGTGGTACCCATGCCCTGGCATGGAAGTCTTGGTTTGTAACCAAGCAGCTGAAGACCCTTGGTTAGTAACCAGGGCCCCCGGTTTGTAACTGTGGTAACCATGCCTAGGGTATGGAAGTCTTGGTTTGTAACCAAGCGCTTAAGACCCTAGGTTTGTAACTGTGGCCCCGGTTTGTAACTGTGGCAACGCATGCCTAGCATGGATGTCTTGGGTTTGTAACCGCGCTGGAATGGCCCTAGGTTTGTAACTGTGGCCCCGGCTTCCAAAATCAGGTAACGGTTCTGGCATGGAAGTCTTGGGTTTGTAACCAGCGCCTGGAGACCCTAGATATGTTCCAGGGCCCCGGTTTGTGGGACTGGCCCCCGGTTTGTGTAACCATGCTTCAGGCATGGGAGTCTTGGTTTGTAACCAGCACTTAAAGACCCTAGATATATCTAGGCCCCCCTGGACTGGGTCCATGCCTAAGGCCTAGGGCATGGTTGATCCCGGTCTCATCTTGGTGTAAAACTTGATGGTACATGACCTTCCTGAAGAAGGACAACCACAAGAGGGATAACGCCCCTTATGCAGTGATGATAAAGCACAGGGTTCACCATGATTTGAAGGAATGAGTAATGCCACCCTGTCAAACCCTTGGTTGATTGTTTTGGACCTTTGGGGTTGTTGGTTATTGGTTGTGGTTTTGTAAACCCCTTACCCTTGGTGTGGGCTTGGCCTTGGTTATGGCTTTGTAAACCCTCTTACCCTTGTGGAGTCCTTGGTCATCTAGTTATGGGCTTTGTTAGTTTAATTTTTGTAATATATATTTGTCACATGATTAAATTTAATTTAAACATGTGACATTTGTTGTGACTTAAACTCACCCTATCTTACCCTAGTGCGCCCTAACCTTAACCCAACCTTTGCCCTAGCCACTATTTAATAAGACCTACCCTACTCCTTCTAAATAATACATTCTATTGTGACTTTATCCTTGCGTGGAGCCTCCCAAAGTTGCGGCCTCAGTCTTGTTTGATTGCTGTTCCAGTCTTGGTTGATTGCAGTTCTGTTTTGGTGGAGGATATCATTGCTGCTGTCCTATCTCCTGTTACTGTAACCATTCCTTGGAGGCTGCTTCACCTTCTTTGTTGGTTTCTCTCTGCTGTTTAGTGTGCCGCCATCTGCTGTAAGAGTACAGCCACCTTAAGAGGATGCCTTCACAAGCAGCATATGGTACCTTTGTTCTGTTTCTAAGGGTGTCAGCTGTTCAAGAGAAGGTGCTGCCTGAAGAAGGCTGGCACCGCCTCCTGCTGTGAGGGTGCCACTGAAGAGTACCACTGCTTTGGCAGTGAAGCTGCTGGCTGTTGTGAGGATAAACCCTAAAGACTACTGTTGTGCATGCTATCTCAGCCGGTGCCTTTGTCATTCTCTATCTCAAACTGCGGGGAGTTTTTCCTTTGTTAGCCTAGTCTTCCTTGGTCTTATTACCTAATTGTATGGTATGAAAAGGTTCTTCAACATTGGCATAAAGATTCATATAAGATCTGAACCTAACCTTTAACTGAGCATAACACTCAGGACCCTTTCTATTGTGGTAGTGTACCATCTTCACAGTAAGGTAGTAGGTACCAGGGCTGTGTTTCTTACCTTTTCCTCCTAATGTTCAGATCTGAGTTATTTACAGCTTGAGCTCATCATATAGAATCAGCCCTGTTTATTGTTTTGTTTCAGAACTTAGATCTACAGATCTGCTGTTGATTAGAGAAGTTATGTAACTTTGTTGCATATGATCTGAGCTCTCTTCTGTCTGAAATATAGATCTGCTGTTACATTTGAAAGAGTCCTTGTATTATTGTTTGATCAATTAGAGAACTACTGTTATACATTTACAGGTTTTTATTATCACTGCTTGGGATCTGAGTTTTGTCTCTTATAGATTGGAGTTTACTATAGGTTTGAATCTGCATTGTAAAATCTACTTTAAGATCTGAGATTTATCACTGCTCTCTATAGATCTAGTTATATATGTTGTCTATGCTTCAGATCTAAAGAGTTTTGCTTTGAAAATTAAAAGGTGACTGTTGTTTTCAAATTTACCATAAAATCTAACGTGGTATCAGAGTTGTAGGGTGTAAGGAGCTCGTTGTTGCAGCATCTGAGCCTACACAGATCCAGGGAAGAAGTTTGATAGGAGTTCCATCCTCTCAAGAAAAAAAAACTCTTTTCTATTGACTGGGCAAACACAACTGATCATAGGTTGGATTTTTCTTTGTGGATTGGGCCTATTAAGCACAAGTTAAACTTAAGGCGCACTTCCCTTTCCTGTAGATCGATGACGGAGTTGTATAGTGAACTGTAGCTCTTATTTATGAGTATGATTCCCCTTATCTGATTTGTTGATGAGGAGAGATTACTGAGTGGATGGTGGACTGTTGTCTCTTATTTTTGTGTATTGGAAGAAACATAATTTCAATAGATAAGTGTGTGGTTTGATATCCTTACAAGGCAACAAGGATACATTTAGTTTATGAACAGATTGAGGTCATAAAAATTTGCATTAAAATCACTGAAGGTTGTTGAACTCGAAAAAGGATTGTGGGACTGCCCAAAATTGTCCTCGGCATTGTAGAAGGCTTGATTATGGCTGAAATCTAATGCAGTGATAGGATCAGTACTCAGTGGGTTGTTCTGATTGGCTGGATTCTTCTGGCTTTTGGAACCTCAGGCATCAGGCTGATGTCTGCCATGCCTACCAAATTCTGAGGAGAGGCAGATTGAAAGAGGAAAACATTGTGGTGTTCATGACATCACGTACGATGAAGAAAATCCTCACCCTGGTACTATTATTAACCATCCCCAGGGTAGCGATGTCTATGCGGGTGTCCCTAAGGACTACACAGGCGAGGATGTTACTGTGAATAATTCTTTGCTTCTATTCTTGAAAATAAAAGTTTAGTAACGCGTGGAAGTTGGAGGACCTGAAGTGCTTGGAATGCCTCTTCCACCTTATCTTTATGAAAATGATTTTGCATAAGTCCTAAAGAAGGAGCATGATGCTGGTTCTTATAGAGAAAAGGATATATATGTTGAAACATTTGAAAGTGGAAGTAATTTTGCAGGTCTACTGCCAACAGACCTGAATGTATCTGTTACAACAGCATCAAATGCTTAGGAGAACAGCTGGAGAACTTACTGTCCTGGAAAGGACCCTCCCCTCCTTCTCCAGAATATGACACCTGACTTGAAGATCTTTATAGTGTTGCGTGGATGGAAGACAGTGAAATAAACAAAGGAAACCTTGTTGCATCAATATGACCTACTTGCTTTGGTACTATTGAGTACTCTGTTTTCTCTTATAGTACACAGCGAGTAATGACTGTCATGGGTAGTTTGGAGAAGATACCAATTGGAGGACACACTGTTACAGTCACGATTGCTGAAAGTTTTGTGTTAAAAGGAAATTTCTGATATAACTGTATCTAATGGTAAAATGGTACTTCATGTTGAAGTGGATTTTTAAAGGTACAACTTACACCGGGCTATCATGGACAGAATTCTGTTACCGATGTCTGGAGGGAGGAAGTGTTCACCAGCATGTTGTATTAAAAGATACAAAAACAATATCAGAGTTGATGCTTCAAATATTTGTGAAGAGTCACAGACTCATGGATTGGTGCATCCAAAGACAGGTATGGAACAAGCAAATGTTGACACAACTACTGTAGCTATTCCACACTCAGTTAGTACCATCAGCACACACAGTTATGCTGAATGATGCAGCAATCACCTTCATCTGTAAGCTATCATGGGCATTCATCTCTGTGGAGAATACTGCATGTAAAATTGCTAGTAGGTGAGAGAAGTGGACTTCTGAAACTCACTGAAATGCAAAGGTTTAGTATTGGAGATGATCTGGAACACAGAATGGCTGCAGTGGAAATCCATATGCAATATTATATTCTGTCTTGCATTGCATGAGTAATAGATACTGTGTTGAGACAGGTACTGACTTTAAGACAAGGTAAGTGGAAAGTTGCAATCTGCTTTTACCTTATATCTGACAGTAGCTCAGGACAAGGAGCCAATATCAGTCATTCTTAGGTCCCTCCTGATGGAGAAACTGATGTCAGTAGGACGAAAACTCCAGCATAAAATCATGCAGTGACTGGATCCTTTTAAGGTGATTGAAGGGGCTGTTTTAGGCTCCATATCTTTTCTCAAAATTGAACCAGGACATGATCAGCTTATCATCTGTTCGTTTAATACCTTTGTGATAGACCCCAAGACGGGGAATGAAGCTGAGTTTGTGCTCGACCAAAGTTTATAGACATAGAGCGTTTATTGCTGAGGGCTATCTCTTGCACCCTACACACTCGTCTTTTGGAAGTCCAGAGAGTGCTTAAGAGTAACAGTGAGCTTTGCCAGTATGATATTATTTTTAATCTAGATACGGCATTTGAATAAGGTTCAGAGGGAACAATTTGACAGTAGGAGCAAACTGACAGAAAGACAAATTTCTTGAACTCAGAGGGAGCAATCCCTGAATACGGTTAATCCTTGTCAACAACAGGATCAGCGAAGAGGAAACCAACCCGGAGGTAAGAAATATTAAAGGCATCATATAGCCTCTAGCACCTAAAGGCACTTGCACAGGAAGCAGAAACTAGATTTGTATGAAGTGAATCATGATTGATTAAGAAACTTCCTCACTTGAAATAAAACAATGAGGACATACATGTGATTCATGATCCTCCAACTTCATAAAGGAACTTTTTATTAAAAAGCACCCTTGTGTGAGCGATTATGAAGTAAAACGAGAACCTATCCATGAAAAGAACCTCATGGATTATATCTCTAGGAGCTTGGAAGGAATTGTGATAGCTCAGACTAAGAGGGTTTTTGAAATAAAATTCGCAGACTTGATATTTTGGCAGAAATCTGAAGAGATATCTCTCTCACAGGACTAATATGTAATTGATGTGCTTGGCAGCTTTGGCGGGTTAAACTGCAAATACTTAAGCACACAAATGATCTCTAATTAGAAGAATCTACGAGGTCGACCACAAGCCAGTCAGTGATTTATCATTATACCCGCGAGGAAACAGAGGCGTTTTAATTATATGGTAAGTGTTCTCAGTTAGGTCATATGTGAACCGAGAACTTTTACAAACAGCTACTGTGAAACACATTTTGAGATATGATCTCAGATACGCCTCATGAAGAGGTATATGGCCTTTTGGTTTCACAAGTTCAGACTGAATGGGCAATGTTGTGGACCGGAAAAGTACTTGGGATATTGTTGCGATCTTGGTCGGCGAGGAAGCGAGGGGCTCCGGCCCAAAGCACTACAAAGGCGGTATATATTAGCTGCGAGTGCTGCACGAGGAAAGTAATGTGGCTCGAAGGCTACCTTGGACATATTCAAAGACGAGCTTGACCGCAGGTGGTACAACTGTGAAAATCAAGCACATAAAGCTCCGCGAAGGAACCCGGTGTTTCATAGCCGGTCGAAACATATTGAGTCACGATATAACTATATCGGGGACATGATTGAGGAAGAAAGTTCTGTTAGCCGGTATGTTTTATTTGCGAGCGGACAGCGGACATTTTTACCAAGCCACGCCTTTGATAAAGTTTGCATACTTTATCAATGACAAGCTTGGTGTAGGCGAGAATGCCTCTCTTCATCGAGGAGGGTGTTAAATTTACTGCAGCGTGAGCCATTCTCCTTGAGGAGGGGCTAAGACCCTAGACGAGTCCTAGGGCCCCGATTACACTCTGGGGTATGTGGTGCAGGACCCGGTGATAAAGACCCTAGATAATGCAGGGCCTTGTTTTAGCGGCTTAGGGTACCCATGCAGGGCATGGAAGTCTTGGTTGTAACCAAAGCGATTGAAGACCCTTGGTTTGTAACCGGGGCCCCTGGTTAGTAACCGGGGTACCCAATGCGCCTGGGGCATGGAAGTCTTGGATTGTAACCAAGACTTCCATGCACAAGACATGGGTACCCTGGTTACAAACAGGGGCCCTGGTTTGTAACCAAGGTACCCATGCCTGGGGCATGTTTTTCTTGGTCTGGGACCAAGCGGTTGAGGACCCTAGGTTTGTAACCGGGGCCCACAGTTTGTAACGGTACCCATCTGGGAGCATGGGGGTCTTAGTTTAGCCAACAACGGTTGAAGACCCTAGATGTCTAGGGCCCCACAGTTTTAACGGGGCCTGGCAGTTGTAACCAGGGTAACCAATACAGGGCATGGGGAGCCTTGGTTGTAACCAAGCAAAGACCCTAGATATATCTAGGGCCACAGATGAGTCGAGTGCTCGTAACCTAGGGGCATGGGTTGATCAGATCTCGACCTTGGTGTAAAAACTTACGTGGTACATGACCTTCCTTGAAGGACACAACCACAAGAGGATGAAGTCCTTATCATTGATAAAGTAATGAGTTCACCATATGATTTGAAGGAATGAAGTAATGCCATGTCAAACCCTTGGTTGATTGTTTTGGACCTTTTGGGGTTGTTGGTTATTGGTTGTTGGAGCTTTGTAAAACCTGCAACAATTGTGGGCTTTTGGTTTTGGTTATATGGGCGTAAACCCTCTTACCCTTGGTGTGGGTCCTTGGTTATCTAGTTATGGGCTTTGTTAGTTTTATTTTTGAATTATAATGTATTTGTCACATGATTAAATTTTAATTTAAACGTGTGACATTTGTTGTGACTTAAACTCACCCTATCTTACCCTAGTGCGCCCTAACCTTAACCCAACCTTTGCCCTAGCCACTATTTAATAAGACCTACCCTACTCCTTCTTAATAATACATTCTATTGTGACTTTATCAAAGCGTGGAGCCTCCCAAAGTTCTTAGGCCTGGAGTCTTGTTTGATTCTTTGTTCAGTCTTGGTTGATTCTTGGAGTTCTGTTTTGGTGGAGGATATCATTGCTGTTGTCCTATCTCCTGTTGCTTGGAGACCGTTGCTCCTCCTTTGTTGGTTTCTCTCTGGCATTTTAGTGTGCATCATCTGTACATAGAGTCGACCACCTTTAAGAAGGAATCTTGCTAGCATGGTACCTTTAATGCCTTTAAAGAGATGCCATTTGTCTAAGAAGGTGCATTTGCGAAGAATGCAGCTTCTTTAATGAGGTGCCAGCGAAGAGTACCCTTTGCTTGAAGCGGTGAAATTTAACTGGCTGTTGTGAGGATAAACCCTAAAGACCACTGTTGTGCATGCTATCTCAGCGGTGGGGTGCCTTGTCATTCTCTATCTCAGCCGTGGGAGTTTTTCTTGTTAGGGTTTGGGTCTTCCTTTGGTCTTAGTTACCTTAACCGTGGTGGCATGAAAGGTTCTTCAAATATTGGCATAAAGATCTCATATAGATACGAACGAACCTTTAAGCGGAAAAGACGCCGCTTGCCGGGACCTCTTTCTATTGTGGTGAGTGTACCATCTTCCGCGGTGAAATTTTGGTGTTTGAAAGTCCCTTTGTGAAAGGCTTTGTTTATAAGAGTTTGATTTCTTTCTATAGTGGCTTTATACCCTTTGACTCGGTGGCATGAAAAGGTTCTTCAAATATTGGCATAAAGATCTCATATAAGATCTGAACCGAACCTTTAATTGAGCATAACACTCAGGACCTCTTTCTATTGTGGTGGTGTACCATCTTCACAGGTAAGGCAGGTACCAGGTATGTGTTTCTTACCTTTTCCTCCTAATGTTCAGATCTGAGTTATTTACAGCTTGAGCTCATCATATAGAATCATCCCTGTTTATTGTTTTGTTTCAGAAATTAGATCTACAAATCTGTTGTTGATTAGAGAAGTTATGTAACTTTGTTTCTGATCTGGTTTTAGCATATGATCTGAGTTCTCTTCTGTCTGAAATATAGATCTGTTGTTACATTTGAAAGAGTCCTTGTATTATTGTTTGATCAATTAGAGAACTGTTGTTATACATTTACAGGGTTTTAATATCACTGCTTGGGATCTGAGTTTTGTCTCTTATAGATTGGAGTTTACTATAGGTTTGAATCAGCATTGTAAAATCTACTTTAAGATCTAAGATTTATCACTGCTCTCTATAGATCTAG
>SNQJ01S0145700.1:0-24042 GCA_010110895.2 Picea sitchensis | reverse complement strand
CAGGACAAGTCTGGCTGAGAAGAAGAAAAGATGGGCCTTCAAGGGCCATGCTCAAGTCAATCTGCTCTCGTACTCCATGTCTAGGACCATGTGGGCCTCGAGACATGATCTCCTAGTTATCCCTAGATATCGGGGATAACAGGGAGCACAGAAGACTTTACAGAGAAGCTCAACTGGCCTACATTGTCAGTGATGAAGCAGACCCCACAAATCATCCCATCTTTGCCCTTGATACCGATTTGGGATCCAGCTTGTTGTAGCTCACCAACATCCCAAAAGCTCTTCTTTAAATCAGAAAGCAGGCAATTCTCCCCCATGAAGTCTCTCCCTCAATTACTTCCATTTGGAAAATGTTCTTTGATGGGGCTTCCTCTAAAGATGGTGTTGGTGTTGGGATATTGTTTGTTTCCCCTGCTCAGGAAACTATCCCACTGTCATACAAATTAGAGTTTGAAGCTACCAATAATGTGGTGGAGTATGAAGCTCTTGTTTTGGGCTTAAGGGCTGCAAAGGACATGGGAATTGAGGGTCTAGCAGTGTTCGGAGATGCTGAGTTGATAGTCCAGCAGGTCAGAAATGCTTATCGGGCTAAATATCCTCGGCTCAGAAGTTACAAAAATGAGGTGTGGGACCTAATCGACAATTTCTTCTCAGCCTTCAACATTTCATTTATTCCAAGAGAGGAAAATATTTTGGCCGATTCTCTAGTTGTTTCAGCTAGCCAGTTTAGGATCCCTCTGCCACCTAAGTTCAAATATGATGTTGAGATAAGATATAGGCCCTCTGTACCGGACAATATCAAACATTGGAAGGTATTCGAGGATGATCTTGAAATCAGAAAATTTCTTGAATCTGTTGATGAGTTCTCTGCATTGCACATTGATCAGGATCATGATCCCGAAGGTGATCCTCACCCTGAGGTATTTTTAAATAAGATTGCTAACCACCATATTGTTCAGTTGCTTAGCAATCACATTCCAAAGGGACTAGTTCCTTTAGAAAGATTGTTCGATGGGAATGATGTGGCAGTAAAGGGTAAGGTTTCAAATGGGGATGCCAATGTAACTGAGTGCAATATTGGCACAGACAAGGATCCTAAGTTTGTCAAGTTGTCAAGCAGCTTGTCAATGGAGCAGAGAGCCAAGTATACTGAGTTATTAAAAGAATTTGCTGATGTGTTTGCCTGGACCTATGAAGACCTCAGGACATATGGCACTAGCGTCATTGAACATAAGATCCCACTGAAGGAAGAGGCTAAGCCATTCAGGCAGAAGCTAAGACAGACTAATCCCATGTTGCTGCATGTCATGGAAAGAGAAGTGAAGAAGTTGTTGGATGCCCAAATCATTGTCCCTTTGAGATATTTTGAATGGGTGGCCAATTTGGTCCCAGTGAGGAAGAAAAGTGGAGAAATTAGACTCTGTTTTAATTTCAAAAACCTGAATAGAAGCTCAAAGAAGGAAAATTACCCCTTACCAAAGATGGAACACATATTGCAGAGGATAACTGGTGCATCCAGAATTTCAATGATTGATGGTTTTTCAGGCTACAATCAGATATCAGTTCTGCCTGAGGACAGAGAAAAAACAACCTTCACCACTCCTTGGGGCACATTCATGTATGCCAAAATGCCTTTTGGATTGATGAATGCAGGGGCAACCTTTCAGAGAGCCATGGATATCGCTTTCATTGGAGAAAAGGACAAGTTTGTGGTCATCTATCTGGATGACATTACAGTCTTTTCAAATTCTGATAAAGAACACCGTCAGCACCCGAGGAAGGTCTTCTCGAAATGCAGAAGGTTTGGTCTTTCCTCAATCCCAAGAAGTCCCTATTTTCTATGAAGGAGGGAAAATTGCTGGGTCACATAGTATCAACTAAGGGAGTCAGGATTGATCCCAGCAGAGTGGAGGCAATTCAAACCCTGCCACTACCTAGGTCTAGGAAGGAAGTCCAGTCTTTCCTGGGAAAGATTAACTTTCTGAGAAGGTTTGTTTCCAATTTTGCTGAAATGGTGAAACTCATAACGACCATGCTCAGGAAAGGCTATGAAGTAAAGTGGGCTACCGAGTCCGGAAATTCTTTTGAATAGATCAAGAAAGCATTGACTGAGGCACTTGTGCTTATCAGTCCTGATTACTCAAAGGATTTTCTGATTTTTTCTTTTGCTTCATTTGACACAGTGGCGACTGTTTTACTACAAAAGAATGCAGAAGAGCTGGAGCAACCCATTTCATTTTTCAGCAGGGTATTAAGAGATGCAGAGGTCAAATATGACATCATGGAGAAACAAGCCTATGCCTTAGTGAAAGCTCTCAAGGCTTTTAGAGTTTATGTTCTGCATTCCAAAATTATTGCATATGTCCCTTCCGCTTATGTGAAGGACATTCTTATTCAACCAGACATAGATGGGAGAAGGAGCAAGTGGATTGCCAAGATCCTTGAGTTCGATCTGGAAATAAAGCCCACCAAGGTAGTTAAAGGGCAGGGTTTAGCCAAGCTACTGGCTGAATCCAATTGTAAGGCCTTGGGGGTTAACTTCATCAACACCTGCTCAAAAATTCAGCAGGCTGAGTTGTCTAGTGGCAGTCCTCAAGACAGTCCTCCGTCAACAGAATGCACCTGGTATGGAGACATTATATATTTTCTGTAAGAGCTAAAGCCTCCTGATGGAATGGGGAAGAGTAAGGCAAGAGCTTTAAAGCTTAAAGCAATCAGGTATTGCCTTATTAACCAGGTCTTGTATTGGAAAGACCCTCTGGGAGTGCTTTTAAGATGTTTGAACCCACAGGAGGCCCAAAGGATCATATTTGATTTTCATAGCAGCCTATGTGGGGGACACCATTTTTGGAAGACCTCATCCCAAAACATTCTCAGGGCCGGTTACTACTGGCCCACTTTATTCATCGATGTCTACAAAGAAGTCAGAGCCTGCATCAAATGTAAATTTTTTTCAAGAAAGCAACAGCTCAAATCTCTGCCACTAA
Organism: Picea sitchensis; assembly: GCA_010110895.2. Taxonomy (NCBI): domain Eukaryota; kingdom Viridiplantae; phylum Streptophyta; class Pinopsida; order Pinales; family Pinaceae; genus Picea; species Picea sitchensis. Next base: position 21,055 of record SNQJ01S0145700.1, on the reverse strand, counting down.
AGCCTGTAGTAGCTTCAGGACCTTTTCAACAATGGGGGTTGGACTTCATAGGAGAGATTCATCCTCCTTCAAGTGGTCAACACAGATGGATCTTGACTGCAACAGATTATTTCACCAAATGGATAGAAGCTATCCCCACTAGGAGTGCTTCACACAAGGTAATCATCGGCTTCTTGGGAGATATCATAGCAAGGTTTGGCTGTCCCAGTAGAATTGTCACTGATAATGTTGCATCTTTCAAGTCTGAGCCCCTGGTCAGGTTCTGTGAGCAGTTTGGGATTTCACTTATTCACTCCACTCGCTATTATCCTCAAGGCAATGGACTGGCAGAGTCTTCTAATAAAAGTCTAATCAAGCTCATTAAAAGATTGTTGGAAGACAATAAGAAGGCATGGGATTCAAGGCTAAAATTTGCTCTGTGGGCTGGTCGAGTAACAACAAAGAGGTCCCTGGGCACCTCCCCTTTTCAAGTTGTCTATGGTACAGAAGCTGTATTTCCCACTCAACTGGCTCTACTTGTAGAAAAATTCTTTCAAGATTATGAAGGAGAGCTAGACAATATGGTTAGAAGAATTCATCAACTGGTGGAAGTGCAACAGACTAGAGAGCAGGTAATGGACAGAGCTCACAATCGTTAGCAAAAGATCAAGCAGACCTTTGACAAGAAGGTCAGAAAAGAAGATTTCCAACTGGGAGATCTAGTGCTTAAGTGGGATGCACCCAAGCAAGATAGAGGGAAACACAGCAAGTTCGACACCCTCTGGATTGGGCCCTTCAAGATCTCTGAAGTATTCTTGAACAACACCTATAGGTTGCAGGATTTGGAGGGCAAAGAAGTTTTTAATGGCCCTGTGAATGGGCATTTCCTGAAGAAGTATTTTGTTTGAGCCATGAGTGGCTCTTCGGTTTTTTGTAAATATTGTTTTCCTGTTTGTTTTCGGCTTAATAAATGACTCCATAGCCCAACAACAAGGCACTGAAGCTGCAATAAAGTTCTTGGCAGCTTGTAGGGAGCGTGCCATCCCCCATGGAGCCTGATGTTAGCACCTAATGTTGTAAGGGAGGTGTTTTCCTAACAAACGCCCCCCTTTGGCGAAAAGATGACAAAAGTGGGTTGAAAACCCACTTGTCCTAAGTTTTATGAGCGAGCGTATTTGATTTAAAAGATGGGTGGATCTGGGCGGCCGTGATTTGTGCGCCCAGATCTATGGATGAGGTCCAATTCCAGACCCCCCTTGCCGTTCTGTCTTTAATGGAGGGGGGGGGTCCGATATGGTGCCGAGCAAGTCTGAACGGTTGGGATTAAAGTGCCTAGATTTGCGGCTGAGGTCCAGTTTCGGACCCCCCTTGCCATTCTACCTTTAATGAAGGGGGGGGGTCCGATATGGGCGGCTCCGTGTGGGTCCCCCTCAATTGCTTACAGCCTTCGGCCCCTTGTGACAAGTGTCCCCACTCTGCCTCCCCTATCCCCTTGTCACATCTCCCACTTCCCTTCTACCCTTCACCACCGCACACCTGTCCTCCACTATCCCATGTGTCATGCCCCCTTTCCCTTCGTCCTTCTTATTTCCTGACACCTGTGCCCCCGTATTCCATGTCACTTCCACCTGTGTCCTATCCATATTCTCGTGGCACTCCTCGTCTGGTGTCATAGCCCCCAATTCTTCGCCACCTGGTGCTTCCACCTCAACACCCCTCGTCTCTCTTCCACATTGTTGGCGCCATCGCCTTCCCCGCCAGATCCTCGTCCACGTTCGCATGTCGGACTCCCTCGTAGTAGTCTAGCGAAGCAACAACGACCAAGGAAAGGCCGCCACGTTGTTCAAGCACAGAATTGACCCGACCTTGCCTAATCTTGAGAAAGCAGTTATTAAGGTGGTTGACGATGGTTGAACGTAGTCTCCTTCCATAAATAGAAGGTCAGAAAGAGACAAAGCGCAAGAGGTGACTGTTAGTCTAGCCTGACAAAGATTGCGTTTGACAGCCGATTGCATGGGCAGTCTGCCCGACGTCTGCATGCGCAGCCTGACAGGGAAACTTACCAATGCAAAGCTATGAATGCAGAAAAGATCCCGTCTTCAACAACTGAGCCAGCTCCAAGTATTTAGAGGCATTTTTGCCATTTTTGTTAGTATCGATGGTAGAGCTAAGCTCCGTATTGTAATGTTTGGATGAAACACTGGTTTCCTTGGTTATGTATATGTCTGTGAGACTTCTTGTTTAATGACAGACAACTTCTTTACTCCATCTTGTTTCCATCTAATACTGAAAGAGTTCACGATTGACTGATTCACATGAATCATTATGACTGTGTTATGATAGATGTTTAATTGTAACACTGTTACGATTTCTTTTAGTGTTCGTGTAATTTGAATACAAGAAGTTCTTGTGCTTCAGTTCTTCCTCTTTGGGCTGTTGGAAGCTTGATGCTCACAGCAGACCTTTACATTTTCTCACCAAGGTCTTCCTCCTACTCATCCTTATTACAGCGTACTGTTTGAAGTTAAACTAAGACCTCACCTGTTCACGCATAGCCCGGTCCAGGATCCTGAGTTCAAACGATATTGTTCCGAGTCTGTTCTCTTTCCATCATCCTTTATAAACAAACTGTGACATATAAATTGATGGGTATCAGGCTTACTCCTGCCGCAATCCAGGAGTGACTTCTGGTGCTAACAACGGTAATAATTACCAACTCTTTAAGAACTTCAAGGGTGACTGCTACTGGTACTACAACTGCAATTGATACTGCGACTGATTCTGAAACTGCAACTGCAACTTAGGGTTTTATGAGGAAACCCTAATTTTTTAAACTTCAATTTTTGAAATTTTGATCCAGGGGCTAGATGCACTGAGTTGAGGCGAGTAGGTTGGTACAGTTAGATTTCTGAAAAATCTAAATTTTTCCCCCTCAAACTTGATCAGTGGATTTCCGGACTGGTGCTTCTGGTTTTTTGGTACTTCTAGTTTTCTGGTACCAATGAAAACTAGGGTTTCACTTTTCGGGAGTTCTATCCACCAAAAAGGTGCGCTGAAGGTGCCAAAGAGTTCCTTGAGCTAGGGAACACTTTTCTAGATGGCTTTTGGGCTTAAATTCTTCTTCGATAAAAAGCCCTAATTTTCATGTACGACAACAATGACATTTTTCTTCTTCTTGTGAAAGATGCTCTCTTCAGCTTAGCTCTGATACCATGTTAGAGTTTAAGCTATTATTAGGTTTCTTTTCAATTCACTAGATAACCATAGCATAGATAGGGTCACTGAGAAATACTCAATCACAAGAGACACATCATTTATCTTGGGAAACCCTCATGGGGGAGAAAACCCAACAAAAACTTCCTTAATATAGATAGCCAATACAATGCCAAGAGAATAAACCAAACACTACAAAAAGTCCTCTCCAAGTAATGTGCCTCTCTCTCTCTTCCTTATTCTCCAACTACAACTCCAAACTTGCGCTCTGATGATCAAGTGAGTGAGTGAACAAATGAGGCGCTAGCCTCCTTTATTTATACAATCTGGTAGGTGCTGAAAGGACGTGTCTTTTCACTGGCAAGGCCGACTTCTCCTTCTGGGTGGTTATAACCACTTTAATTAATTCTGGGGGCCGACTTCTCATTATGCATATTACAATTAGGGTTTGACCAATCCGCAAAAGGGGATTTGTTCATTTACAATGCCTGACATGATCAATCCACAAAAGGGGATTGATCTAATGAATAATACATCAATAATAAAATAGAATACTCTTCGCAGTTACAATATTTCAACACCCTAATCTCTCAATGAGATTGACGGTTGAGATTAAATCCTAATCGATGATGGAGATTATATCTAAATCACTAATGTAAATACTTTACATTTTATTAGACATTAATCAACTCAATATAAAAGTCTATTCACTTTAATAATTAACTTTAATTAAAGTGAATTACAAAGATAAGGAAGGTCCTTTTTGGACGACTTCCACACTTCCGACACTAAACCTGTGCGAAAGTTCCTGTCTGAACTTCATGAAGAGCTGCCTGAAAATAGCTTTCCCTCCTTCCTTGGTACTATGTTCCACACATCATCCTTCACCATGGCATTCCTCCAAACCTATTGGTCTATTGCTTCCTCAAAACTAGAAGCCTTAGGATCAATGATGCAACTCAATAGTGCCATATAGTTTGGAAACTTATTCGGAGGCATGCTCTCCTTGAATGTACTACTAGGAGCCTCAACAAGCTCCTTAGCATCCCTCAATGTCTGCATGAACTATCAAGGTCTCCTGACAAAACAAGAAGGGGTTGATCTCTCCTCCTCCTCACCTGAAGGTTGACTTCTTGCATTGGAAGTTGCTGATGATCTAGACTCAACCTTCAGAGCTTTCTGCTCCTTGTCCTCTATCACTGGTAGGGTCTCATGCGACTTCCTGGATGCAAGGTCCTCCTCGAACTTCACATCTCAGCTCACCACAGTGCTTTGCTTTGCTGGAATGAAAATCCTCTAAGCCTCCGAATTCTCACCGTATCCCAGAAACACGCCCTTCATGCTGGTCACTTAGATCTAATAGATCTGTTGTTGTAATCTCAGATCTATACAAGATCTGACTACTGGTCACTCAAATCTAATAGATTTGCTACTTTAACCCCAAATTTGTACTAGATCTGCTTGTTGGTCCTCAGATCTGCACTAGATCTGCTTGCTGGACCCCACTTTTAGGGATAACTAAGGAGATGATGTATCGAGGCCCTCAGGTTGCAGACATGGAGTACTGAGAGATAGCCCAACTAGCAATGTCCACTTGCACATATGGAGATCCGCTTTACCAACACAGATTTCAGGTTCATCATATGGGTATCCACCACACCAGCTTGCTTCCAGAGGACATTGGGTCTTGCTCCATGAGGTACAAGCCAGGTATTATGGTGAGTGTCATTTCAATATTTGAGGCATTTGTGTTTGTTGCATTTAGAACTGCTTTTGATTATGTAATGCTTGCTTGGACCTTATGCCTTTTACCCTGTTTCACCTTGGTGGTTGCCATTGTGGCCTAGTAAGTGGTCACCCTTAGGGATGGGTTTGCTACTGTGAGTCCCCCTTGACAAGTCATTGTGCCACTCTCGACCATACTTGTCACTTTCCATACTTCATCTCCTCGTCTCCTTACGTTTTGGGATTTTCGGTTGTATTGACCCAAGAAGGGATTGTCCCTCATTTCATGGGAAGAAGGGGCTGAAGGCCCAGAGGTCTTGAGAGCATTGAAACACCTCTCCTAAAAAAATCAAAGACCTGCAAAAGAAAATTTCACATTATATAAATATCCCCACTTGTTGAGGTTGTACACTCATGCGGTGTCCCTTTCTTTCCTTGCATATGGCACTCTGTGTACCTCTGGCTTCAAGTGGCCTTGTGGTGCTGCCCCCCAAGCTAATCGATTAAGTAATAGGGAGTACCCAAGTTTTTGGATTATTAATCAACTAATGGCATTAAATGGGCTTGAAAAAATATGCATTGAAAACGAAGGTGCAACAAACCCTCTACAAAGGCACCCATAAATGAGACACTACGATCCCTTGTATGTCATGAACCTCGTGCCCAAAAGTCTTGCCCCCATCTATGTCATCTTTTCCACATGTCTTAGAAAGGGGTTTCAACAGTGAAACACTCCTTGACCTAGGGGACGATTCACCTAATAGGTCACCTTGTCAACCCTCCCATACCTAAACTTGGTAAGTAGCATAGGGCCTTTAAGCAATTGTTTGATTTGATGAGGTGGTTTTGGATGCACATGCTTAGGTGACTCTTTTATTGACTTGATTTACTCACCATGATGCATTTGACTTGAGATCCTTGGAGGGTGTATTCAATATCTTTTTAGGACCATGCTTGGTGGACAGTTTTGGAAGAACAAGCCTAGCTTGGGCTTCCATGGGGCTTGAAGCCCATAGGTTGGATGCCAAGGGTCCACATGCTGGATGATGGAGACATGCCTTTGGAGGCCTAGGAGACATCATGGAGATCCTCACCTAGCCCCTACCACCCAAACAATTTTCCTAAAGAGGCCAAAATGTCACCCTTGAGGGCTTGACGTCACATCAGGGCTAGGGTTTTGGTGGTGGTTGAGGACACTTGGCACGTTTGAAGGAGAGAAGCCTTGGATCATGGAGGAGAAGGTTGGCTTGAAGACCCTTGTCCTTTGGAGGCCTAGCGCACTCATCTCCTACTCCAACGACTTGTAAAAGTGCCAAAACGTCACCCAAGAAGGATGACATCTCACTTTAGGGTTTACCTTATGTGCAAATTATGAAATAAAAAAGTAATATTTTGTGTAAAGGGGCAAAATAAGGGTTGTTGTCCCCTTATTTTGTGGTTTACCCTAAACTAAGTGGACAAACACTTTAGGAGGATTTTGTATAAATAGAGATCAACTCTATTTCATTTTCATCATAGCTCTCCCATTGTGAGATGACTACATTGGCTGAAATTTGCGCTCTTCTTGGGCATTTCTCTTTATCTCTCTTGGTTACATTATCTTGTGATGGTTTATCTTTGCTATTGGATGGATGGATGATGCGCTAGCTCTCTTGGAGGTTTGTTTCTTGCTTATGGTGGAATTTGCTTGGTGAATTAGGGTTTCATTTTGTTAATGCTTCAACTAGGTAAGGTTTTCATGTTTATTGGTCTCTTTTCTTGGTTGTAAGCTTAATGTGATGATATCTTGGGGAGTATAAGGGCATACACCCCCCTCCAAGTCCATTATAATTGTTTGGAATAATCTATTGTGCAAAGGATACTAGGAGTAAAAGGGCTTACACCCTCCTAGGTTTTCCTTGTTGGTTAGGGTTTGCCTTGGGGAGTAAAAGGGTTTACAACCCCAAGGAAGTAACTCATCCAACTTGTTTATTCAAGAGACTCCGTTCACCCAATAAAAATACACTTGTCTTCATGCATCGGAGAAATAAATTATTGCATTGGTAATCATGAAAAGTTGAGATATTGAAATTGTCTAAGTTGGAATCTTTTCTTTGTGCTCTAAGCTTGCTAAGATCACAAGGGCATCTTGTTTCTCCAAGTAGTCCTCGCTGCTGTTATAACAATAAAACTACAGCCAATAGGGCTGCAGCAAACCCTAAACACTTTCTTAAATAACTCACAATTCCACTGTCAAAAGTTGCCAATTTTTTGCCCCTATAATCTACCAGTCCTAGCGCACTTTTTGGGTGGATTGTTTGCAATTTTCGGTGGTTGATTTCTCTGCTGTAACAAGCTGTTTGCTACAGCCAACAAGGCTGAATATTATCACTGCAGTACTTTTTTATTACAGCCTTGTTCCATTGCTAAAGTCTTGTGTTTATTTACTAGAGTTATACTAGTGTTTAGCTAGCTTATCTCTTGTATAGCATTTGCTTAGCAGCTTTACTAATTGTTTCTTGCTGATATATATCTCTGTTTACTGCTGCAATTAGGGACAGCAAGCTCAACTTGCTTGTCCACTTAATATATTACGTGCAAACTTGACTTTTCTTGTGTCTCGGGGAGGTACAATCATCCTTTGTAGGTACTCATACTTCTTGGCAACCATTGGCCACCATCGAGACTCTTTCTCAAGCCTTTCGTCACTTAGTATCTTGACCTATAGGGGCTACACTTCCATACTCTCACTTTTCGTCTCATTTCCCCCTAGGGTCACTCGAGATTCCCCCCTTGAGGTGATCACTTCACCTCTAAAGTGACGGGAATACCTATTTGAGGTGATAGTGGGTAGGTATTCTCCTAGTTTTCGCCATCTTGTGGTTTGGGCCGGGCTTTGCCTAACTTACAACTTGTGCGATAATAGGTACCTCAGATCTGCACTAGATCTGTCTACTGGATCTTAGATATACTAGATCTGCTTGTTGGTACCTCAAATCTACTAGATCTATCTGTTGGTACTTTAGATCTGCACTAGATCTTCCTGTTGATTCTCAGATCTGCACTAGATTTGCCTGCTGGTCCTCAGATTTACACTAGATCTGCCTGTTGGACCTCAGATCTGCTAGATTTATCTACTGGTGATACAGATCTGCACTAGATTTGCTTGGTGGACCCCAGATCTTCTAGATCTGTTTGTTGGTGACTTAGATCTAATAGATTTGTTGCTGTAACCCCAGATCTGTACTAGATCTGACTAATGGTCACTTAGATCTAATAGATTTGTTGCTATAACCCTAGGTCTGTACTAGATCTGACTGCTGGTACTTGGAAATATCAATTAGAGACCCTACTTTGATACTATGTCAAAATTTCAACACTAGGTAAATTACTTCCTTATGATCTCAAGAAAAAAATTACTTGCTGAATTTTTAATCAGAAAATTTAGACCATAGAATAATTACACACTCGCTGGGAATCAATTAGAAATTAAACAACGGAAGCAAAATAAATTCCCAAGCACATAGACAAATTTTTACTGCCCTTCAAATCAACTTTTCGTTAAATTACTCCAAGCTTACAAGGGTTCTTGTACTGGGTAAATAGCCTACTAAGAAAAGAATTAAATTACAACAAAACTTGGTTGTTCTGGCTCTACCAGAAACTCAACTGAAGAAACCCTCTATACGACTGCTCGAACTCAGATCTGTTGATGTATGGCTTGCCCGTGGCTATATGACCCTTTTGACCGCCTATTCAACTAGGGGGTCAACTCCATGTACCATGAAGAGATGCATCATTGGATGCTAACATGTCGAAGATTATTTGGTTCTACAGGGCAATTTATGCTTCCAACACATTTTTGTAAACGAAATTTCCGGACCCTTGCGTGGGTTAATAATGTAATAGGTCTGCATGGATCATAGTTAGGTCAGTTACCTTTGGATTTCTTCATTAGGGGAGTTCCTTTCATTGAGTGTTTTTTATCCTCAGGTTATTAATTTGGCTTTTCAGCCTTATTAATCTCCCTTGAATTTTTCACTCCCAAAATGTAATAATTCCTCCAAAGTGGTGAAAGGCGTTCTAATGGAGTTATCCTCTGGTAGCTAGTATTTAGGAATGATGTAAATGACCATGTATGACATCTCAGAAAGTTTCGCGGAATTTCGTCGAGTCTAGATAGGTTTTTTTTAATTAATTAAAATTTCCTAAGGTTGGATAATTTAATTAATTAATTTTAATTATTTTTGAGCAAATATTGTAAAAACTAGGTCCTTGGGCTTTTGCTAGGGGTATTTGTGCTCAAAAGAAATGGAATGAGACCCCCTACACCCTTGGACCAAGTTTTAGCTCGGTTGGACAACTTTTGCTATGTGTTGGTCCACCAGGAGTCTCAGTTAGTCAAAACAACAATTTTAATTGCTAAGTCATGACATAGGAAAATGTCATTGTTTTAATTTTTGAGCAAATGGATGAAAGTAAAGGTGGAAAATGATGAGAAAGATTTTTCCTAACCTTTTCCAACGCTCACATCACCCCCTCACCTAGCCATTAAACAAAAACGTCACTTTTCCTAGAGTGGTATGCCTCCTGTAGTGTCCCCAAGGCCGAGCCCTGTCGTAAATCATGTTCTGAAAGGAATTGTAATTATGTTTTATAGGTTGTTGAGCCAAGTTTTTATAAGTTGGTGGCTTATGTGTTTGTTAGGCCAGGGAGCCTAAGTGTTGAAGGCCAGGAGCCTGCTATTGTATTTGTAATCATGCAGAACAATTAATAAAGATTTGTAAACACCGTCAAGTGCAGATCGACCACGATGAATGAGTGAAGGGGGACTGAGCTTCCACAGAGAAGGCAAGGGATTAGGGGCTGGAAGGTGGGAAAAAAGGGGCTAAGTGTTAAGCCTAGGGGGCTTAAGCCTTGGGAATAATATTTTATTATTATTCCAAAGAACATGTGCATTTATGTTGTTTATCCTAAGTTCCTGGCAAGCGGAAAACGTGCAAAGCGGATGCATGCTGATGGAACGCATGCAGTTCCAAGGGTGACAAGTGTCAACCCTGGTGCATGTGAATAAACGACCAAGATGAGCCGTGAGAGGGGTTCCTCCTCCATTTGACCCGGGACTATCCTGAGCGTGAACGGTGTGACCTCTGCAAGAGACCCTCGTGCAATTCTGAAACGGGGGAAAAGCCTGTGTTTGTTCTGAAGAGCCAGTACACCTCTGTTCGGAGCCGTGGAGTCTGTGTCGACCCCTGCGGGAATTGCTGGTCAGTGGTCACGCAATCCTGAACCCATAGCTGTGGGACTATGTTGTAATGGCAGTGAAAACTGCTGAATCGAGCGATGATAGGGGTTTCTCCTTCATTGGACCTGATCTGTTGAATGGTACGTCCGACCCGACCTCTGTAAGAGTATACCCCGTACACCCTTTGAACCAAGAGCCGCAGTGTTGATTCATAGAGAGCCTGTGTCAAATTCGGAAAGCCGATGCATCCTTTGTCTGACAGAGTGAGCCTGTGTGTGGAGTCCCTATCCCGAAGCTGTGACCGTGAGACCATCTTGTGATTGCTGAACCAGTTTGGGAAAGCCTGTGTCTACTTTCCCCGTGGGTTGTTGTGGCCACGCAGTACTGGACTGCGTGTGGCTTGTTGGCATGTGAGCGATTTGTTAATGTTTATGCCATTATTATAGTTCTTTGCATTTCATAAGATAAGAGCATAATAAGAACAAGATCACTGAGAAATACACATCCACAATAGACACATCATTTATCCTGGGAAACCCTCTAGGGGAAGAAAACCCAGCAAAACTTCCTTATCATAAATGGCTTATCAAATGTTCAAGAGATAACTCAACCAATACAGAAAATCCTCCTCCAAGAGATGCGCCACCCTTCTTCTTCTCTCACCAACTTGAAATATCAACTTGCCTCATAAGAACATGAGCAAGTGAAGTGTGTGTTAGAAGTGAGGCGCTAGCCTCTTATTTATACTAATCTGGGACGTGTGAAGAGTCACCAACTGGCTGGGCCGACCTCTCACACTGGGTGGGTAAATCCACCTTTAATCAAAATCTGGCCCTTTCATTATAACTGCTGGGGCTGACTTCTTATTTTGTACATTATAATTGTCCGATGACCAATCCGCAAAAGGGGATTTGGTCCTTATACAATTACCGACTTGATTAATCCTCAATGGGGATTAATCTAATAATAAAAATAATAATAGGGATTAATCTAATAATAAAAATAATAATAATGATACGATTAATCCACAATGGGATTTAATCCAATAACAAAATAATAAGAATGTTCTTCAAGTAGCTACATTATTTCAACACCCCCTTAACAAGAAGGGTATTCCTTCAATGTACCATCAACACGTGAGAGAGGTTTGCATCATCGGTGGTATCCTCGAGGATAGTATCACAATATCATCTTGAAACATTATATTGCTCCAGTACATTTAATGAAGCCATCTAAGTTTTCTTCATTAGCGATCATCATTCCAAAAAGAACAAGTGACAATATCCAGACCAAACATGTATCAAGTAAAATGATAATTCACAGCACTAGGGTCGGTTACATCACGCATTCACTCAGCTTAACATCACAACAAGTCGGGCCACATCTTGCTTTATCGCCTAACAACTAGGTCGGGCAAGTATTATCATCATCTCGCTTTACCTAACCACTAGGTCGTTAGAAATCACAACGGCCATGCTTTACGCCTAACAATCCAGGGTCGGCATGACTCATCTTGCTTTACGCCTAACAACGCGGTCGTGGGCAAGGAACATCAACATCTCGCTTTACGCCTAACAACGCGGTCAAGTTGTGGAATCACTGGCCAAGTATGTTTACGTCTAACAACTGGGTCAAGCATAACTCATCTTGCTTTACTGCCTACAACGTAGGTCGTGGCAGAACACACGGCTGCCATGCTTTACGCTCAACAACTCGGTTCGGGCATGACTCATCTTGCTTTACGCCTAACAACTAGGGTCGGGCAAGGAACCAAACGGCGCTATGTTTTACGCCTAAATAACTAGGTCAAAAGTATAACTCATCTTGCTTTACTGCCTACAGTCGAGGTCGGCAAGTGATCACACAACGCCATACTTGCATGCCAACAACGTAGGTCGGGTATGACTCATCTTGCTTTACGCCTAAATGTACGTAGGTCGGGCAAGGATCATCAATACTTCTGCCATGTTTTACGCCTAACAAATGGTGGTCGGCATGACTCATCTTGTTTTTACGTCTAACAAATGGTGGTCGTATAGTGAATCACCGCCATATTTTACGCCTAACAACCGGGTCGAAGTGATAACTCATCTTGCTTTACGCCTACCGGTATCTTAAGCAAGGAATACATCTACTCCCCTCGTGGAAGGTCCTTTCGGATAATACCAAACTTATCTCGAAAGAGTTCAAACCTTACACGAGATAGAGGTTTAGTCATCAATATCAAGAACCCGTTTATCCATGCTAATGTAACCGAGCTTCAAGGCTCCTCTCTCGTATTCATGTCGCGGATGAAAATGATAGCGGATCTCTATGTGCTTCTCCCTGTCATGGAACATTGATTCTCTCGCCATTTTAATGCAGCCTTTGATTGTCACATAGAATCATGGGTTCTCTCATCTCCAAATCAAATAAACCCGTCAACAACTTTCGGGTTGCTATAGTCAAGTACCAGCGTAACATGCATCATGTACCGCTCACGGGTATCGTAGAGTACACCGGATTGCTTCCTATCAGCCATCAGATCATAGTCGATCCCAACCGAAACAAAGATTCGAAGTGCTTTTTCCGCCGCCAACGCCTAACTGCATCAAGATATCCAATCGAGTGAAGTTAAGGATCTCCATCATAGCCGGTGACCATAATCCATTGTACCCTTTAAGGTACCTCATCACACAGTTTTGCGCCCACTAAATGAACACTGCCCTGCCCACCAAACCGACTCATAGTGTTTCATCAGTGAAATGTATGTCCGGTCCGGTGTTCACAGTACATCACGATCCAATAATCAATTGCATGTAGTGGCATCTATCAACCGGATTTAAGTATCACCAACAACTTCACTTTGCTTCCATGGGTGTATTCCATGGACTTAGATCTGAAAGCATGTCGAATCTCTTCAGGTTTTCGATCGTGTACTTCCCCTGCTTTAAGGAAGATTCTTTCCTATCTCTACCATAACACCTCAAGACCTAAGAAATAATGCATTAGCTGCTAGTCTTCATTTCAAATCAAGGGTAAAAGTCTCGTTTGTATTCAACATGAGCTTCTTTCCGCTAAGAACACAATATCCACATGCGAATAGTATTACCGTTCATTATCCATGATTTTAGTGAGATTAGAATCATGTACTCTTGTAAAGCCCAAGTTCGCTAAGAACCGGTTTCCATATCTACCATACCAAGCTCTGGGACATTGCTTCAATCTGTATAAGTTTTTCTTCAATCGGCAGACATGACTTCCTGTCTTCAACCCTCAAATCCTTGGGGTTTCCCTATATACACTTCCCCGATAATAATACCATTCAGAAAGTCAGTTTCTCATCGGCCCATCCTGTGCAACTTCCATTTCATCTCATGCTAGTGATCTATAATTGTTCCTGATCAAGTGTATCCTGGCCACAGGAGCGTAATGTCTCTTCATAGTCAATGCCTCTAGAAAAGCCACTTGTTTAATAAATCTTGCTTTATATTTCTGCTAATACTTCCATCGCCAGTGATGTTTTATCTCCTCGAATATCCATCCTACAGATACCCCATCTTTATTCTTCGGACTGGGACTATTTCCCATACTTCGCTCTTTCATTATGGATTGGTATTCCTCTCATATGGCATTTGCCCATTCCTTTTCCTCGGATGGCCTCTTCAAAACATGTAGGTTCTTTTCACCAAGAAGATTTCATATCAAAGCCGTGTAACCTGGAAAATGGCTTTGGCTTCTTCACCTATCTCGTGGTTCATTCTGGAACAACATACTTCTCCCATATCCTTGAATAAGCTCTTTTCCCAAGGTGTTTCTTTATGGAGAAGGTCATCCGAGGAGGTTCTTGAACTTCAATATCATGATCTTCAAGAATTTCCTCATCGGGAAGCTATGACTTCCCTTACGTGTGTTCTCAGAACTCTAGGAGCTTCAATGGATTTTGTAGTCCTGGGATTTACAGGGTTCTCTTCACATACCTCTTCAAGCCGACATCTTCTCGATTTCTTGGTACTTCTTCATCAAATGTCACGTCCCCTCTGATCTCAATATGGCGTGACTTGGTATATAGATCCTCAAGGCCTTGGATACCTCATAGTATCCCACAAATATTCCCTTCTTTCCTGAGGGCTCCAATTTGTTCCTTTCTCTTTCTAAGGAACAAATATCGGATGTACCAAATATTTTGAGATGGCTTACCGGCTTCTTTCCTATGGAACATCTCTTCGGTGTCTTGAACCCAAGTGCACTATGGGATAGTCCTGCTCGCAAATACATACTGCTATAGTCGTCACTTCCATAAGCACATAGGAAGATCTTGATCTTCACAAATTCCAACATGGTTCTGCTCTTCCGTTCAAATACAACTGGCTTTGTTGGAGATCTTGGTCCCAACATCTTGCGTGCATATCTTCAATGTAATTCTTTTGAGTTTTATTCTCCTCCATTATCCGACTCGAGTATCTTAATCTTCTTCGGAAAGATTCTTCATCAAGGTTTTGAATTCCCTTGATCTTGTTGAATACTTCAAATATATCCGTGTCTTTTATGAGAATAATCATTAATGAATGATACATAGTATACATACCCATTAATGGAGGATGATGGTATTCGCCACACACATCCGAATGGATGAGTTCCAATGTTTTTTCTGCTTTGTCACACTCTTTGGAAAAGGGTCTTGATGTTCTTCCTCAGTGAATATCCATCGATATGCCTTCATGATCACCTTCTGCTCGTAAACCTGTGAGTACTTTGCATATGTATGGTAGCATTTCTTGTAGTTGATGTGGGCTTAATTCTTCTAGAGTTCACATGGATTCTTCAATAGATTGGGTCATGGCAGCTTCTGAGCGACTCTTTAGTTTATGCAAGTCACCTTCTTCTCTTTTAATTATGATTGCTTCATTTATGTTTTATTCTTTAGCACGTTTCCTTTTGGAACCTTCGCTATAGCTTCTTCATGTGACCTCGAGCAAGGTCAACAAGCAAGAATAATATCCTTCTTGATAATATATAAAGCAATAGCATGAATAATCATCACAAGTAGCCCCTTTAGAGCTAGTTATTACTTATATTCTAGCAAAGATTAAAGGTAAGGAATACAATACAGTGAGGTCAACACTCTCATAGAGTTGTGACCAAGCATTCTTCAATGGTAACTGGAACTAACACACTAGGTTTCTCCTAGAGGAGGTGTTAGTTATATCAAACAGTATTCTCACATGTTATCAAGTATAATATTTTAATTTGATTGCTATCTCAACTAAAAGTTATTAGTTTGTACCTTGAATCTTGATTAGTCAAACCTCGAGCCTTGTCCCGCGTGAGTGACTTGTTTCTTTTCTTCCAGTCCTCCTTCACTCAAGTGGATGAGTGCTTTCTTTCTGAACTCCATTCTCTCGTATCTAAGACACACGCTTAACTTGACATGGTTAGGTTAGAGGAATAAGCTCTATGATCATCTTTTAATTCTTCTAATCATAGCTTCAACATGCAACATCATCAAGATAATTTCATAACAAATAGATGCATATTAGAATAATCACACTGGGTTGTAATTGTTCCTCTAAATGTGTTGGATCTCGAGATCCTTCCTCGATCTATGGCAAAAGATCCCTCTCCGCAAATACTCTTTAGGGTTTAACCATTAACCATATGTGAGTACATACCCTTATAGCATTTGCGTAGTGGACTCCATCTCAGCAATGGTAATCATTACCAAAACTTCAATGGTGATTGCAACCGGTCTATGGTCGCGAATCAAGAATCGAACTTAGGGATAGTTTTATGAGGAAACCCCACTTTTTCAAACTTCAAATTTTAAAAAATCTGATCTGTAAATAGATGTACTGAAATGAAGTAGTATGTCATGTACTGTAATTTCTAAAATCCAAATTTTACCCCCTTCAAATCGGGCTTCCGCTGATTTTATGGACCTGGGTGTTTCCTGGTTTTCCTCGCACTTCCTAGACTGCACTGGTAATTTCCTGGTACTGTTTTCCTCGGTTTTCTGGTAATTTTGTGAACTAGGGTTCGACTTTTCCCGAGATTCATTAACGGGAAAAGGTGTGTTGAAGGTGACAAAATGATCCTTTGGGGAGGGCGCAAATTTCTAGGGTGATAGATAGCTGAAGACACTTGCTTTTTCAAAACCCTAATTTTGGGGCTGGTCCCAGAATGTTGACGTTTTTCCTCTGCGACAGGTTTCCTTCAGGTTGGCGCTCATACCATGTTAATGTTTATGCCATTATTATAGTTCTTGTATCATAAGATAAGAGCATAATAAGAACAAGATCATCAGAAATACACATCCACAATAGACATTACTCATTTATCCTTGGAAACCCTGTGGGGGAAGAAAACCCAAAGAAAACTCTTATCATAAATGGCTTATCAAATGTTCAAGAGATAACCAACCAATACAGAAAATCCTCCTCTAAGAGATGTGCCACCCTTCTTCACCTCTCACCAACTTGAAATATCAACTTGCTTCATAAGAACACATGAGCAAGTGAAGTGTGTTAGAAGTGAGCGCTAGCCTCTATTTATACTAATCCTGACGGTGAAGAGTCACTCAACCTGATGTAATAATTAATCGGGTAAGTAAATCCACCTTAATCAAAAATTGCCTCTTTACTATAACCGCCGGGGTCAATTTCTATTCTCAGACATTATAGTTGTCCATGACCAATCCAAAGGGGATTTGGTCCTTGGTCCTTATACAATTACCGACTTGATTAATCCTCAATGGGGATTAATCTAATAATAAAAATAATAATAATGACATGATTAATCCACAATGGGGATTTAATCCAATAACAAAATAATAAGAATGCTCTTCGCAGTTACATTATAATAAGAAAGCCTGTGTCTACTTTCCCCGTGGGTTGTTGTGGCCACGCAGTACTGGACTGCGTGTGGCTTGTTGGCATGTGAGCGATTCTCTCCAGGTGAGAGAGTGCGCAGAGGAAGGAGAGAACTCCTGGAAGGAACCCTGTAACTGCCACAGAGCTCGGAGACTTCCGGTCCGGTTTGTTGCTGTAACCCAAGGCAAGGGAGGTTAGCAGCCGAAGGACTGTCTAGGTGACAGAGAAGGTGTATACTCCTGGGGTGGAACAGGCATGTGGGGAAGGAGCGTCTGTGGGTAGTGAGCATGAGTGGTTCCTGGGAGTGAATTCCTTCCTTGTGACTGTGTGCTGTTTCCCTGTAACCTCAGCCTAGCCTAGGATTCCTTGTCTTGGGGTGGAGCTTAGTCCCAACTCGGGGGTGACCCACTGTTGAGCTGATGAGCAGTGCGATCTAAGGCTGGGAGGTTCGTGGAAGGCCTGCACTTGGTTGGTGGAATCTACCACTGTTCAAAGATAAGTACCAGATGATGCTTTAATTATGTTTCTGTATCTTTGTGTATTATAATCATCATGTATTCTGTTGTGTATATGAATTGATGTTAAATAGTATTGATTGTTGATGATGGCAGTAAATCGTATGATTATTCTGTGTTGAATGTGTTTAACTTGTTTTGAATGCATGTGATTAATTTTGAGTAAGAATGTTGTTATTTCGCGTAGTAACACCTACACTGTAGTGAAGGAAAAGTGGTGCTACACCTCCATTCTAGAAAGTATTCAAAAAGTGAAAAAATAATAAAAAAATTGATGGGAGACTTATTCTATCCCTTGGTGTGCCTCCCTAGACCCTACAACTCATCATTTGACTTGTCAAAGCCTTGCCAACTCACTCCAACTCATTTCCACTTCATCCATCCATGCCAAAACCCTAACTTACCAAAACCCTAAAAGTGACTTTTCTTTGATGTGTGACACTTGTAACTCATCCAAGAGGGGTAGCTTTGCCTTCCCAAGTATAAATAGAACCCCTCCCTCACTCATTTTACACCATCTCTTGAGCTATTGTTATGCTACTGAATTCTTGCCCCATCTCTCTCTCTCATTTGTCCATCTTGCTCTTGAGAGGTTTGGAGCAATTAATTGCTGCAATCTCTCCCTTGGGTTAATAGAAAGGCTTTAGAGGATTTGAAGAAACAAAGAGTATTCTTGTTACTTCTCGCAACTATTGAGGTGATCTTGTTCTAGTTTTCTCTCTTGTGCATGCTTTAAGTTTATAGATCTAGAGTAGAAACTCCAAGCAAAGTATTTTGCTTGGATAGATTTGTGGTAGAATTATAATAGATCTAGTGAAGTGTTTATTTGGGTATTGCAAAGTATTTTGTTTTACCATCTAGATCTACTCACATTCTATCTATTTTTGTAGCTTTTCTCACAAGATTTGCAGGTTTACCTCTAGGGTTTTGTTGGGATAGCCTCAAGGAAGAGTCTACTCTCAAAGCCAACCTAAACTCCATTGTTTTTCAGATCTGATTTTTCTGCTCATTCATTCCATATTTCAGTTGCTAACAATCATAGATAGGTCACTTTAAATCAACTTTTATTTGGATACTTGTATGTGAAATTTCTGCATAAAAACAAAATTTTTTCTTGATTTGTTTTGTGTTGTACAACATTTCCAGCAAGCAATAGCTTGCTGGTTTTTGAGGTTCTTACCAGGTTTATGTGTTATGCTGCCCACTTTTGGTCACACAACACTTCAAAGGCATATCCTTTGATTGGGTAACGAAAATCACCCTTTCCCTACCTCTTTCTAGCATTGTAAAGTTATTTTTTTGCTTCCAACCCCCTTGGCACAAAAAAGGAAGGCTTGCCTCCACCTTGTGCCATTGAGAGTGGTTTTTAATTTTTGTTTTTCATTTCAAGTCATTTATTTCATTGTTGCCTACACCTTGGGTGAGAGATTGGCACGGCCAACCCCCCAAAATCGTGAGGCTAGGTTAGTTGTGTGTGCTTTTAATATGCTCATGCTCATGGCTAAAATATTCTAGAAGTAGATCTCACACTCACATAACTAAATCTTGGCTTAAGCCCATTGAGGCATAGATTAAATTTCATGCTTTCAGTTTTTCAAGTTTCATTTTCATAGCATATCTCTTAATGCAATACACTCATGGCTAGATAATGATGGTTTAAAAGTAATTGTTTTTCATTTGCAAATATCTTATCTTTTAAAGCATTTACTTTCATTCAAGTTTGAAGTACATATGGGCATGTGAATGGTGTAGAAACAACACTTCATTCAACAAGTTTTTCTTAAGTTTCTTATATGTTTTTAATGCTTTAATCTCATGATTTAAGAACAATTTTCTGGCTGGATAAAAGTTTCGGTTTTGGGCTTATTTCACTATTTTAAGGCAAGTAAAAGTCACCTAAACACTCTCAAACACCCTAAAATACTTAGTCCTTAGGTATCATAACATACTAGACTTAATAGGGCACCTTAATTCACCATCTTCGCCATCTAAAACAGAGTTTGAGGAAGGCAACAGAAGGTGCTAGGCCGGGGATGGTCTCACAACGCGCGACGTCCTTTCCGAGAGTACTTGGACCTTTAGGGTTGACCTGTGAAGCTAGGGCAGGCCTCGTTGCCTCACTTCTTGAGCATCTAGCAGCCATTTGGTAATTGGGGGAGGAGAATTTTGGGTTGACACTTAGCTAGGAGTAACTCAAAATTTAATAATCTTTAAGCAACTCATTAATCACTAAGCATTTGGGGCATCATTTTCCTTGATACATCCACGTGTGAACCTGACGAGAACAGAAGACTCTGGAAAGCAAGAGAAAACCCTAATGAGTTGGCTAATAACCCTAGAAGTCTTGTCGGCTCAAGAAGATAATTAATATTAGGTTATTAGCCTCCAAGAGAAGAAGTTGCCAGAAATAATAATAATAATATACTGAACAGACACATATCCAGAAGGAGAAGGCGGCCCCAACAAATCTGGCAGAACCAGTATAAATACAGGGCGCTAGTTCTCATTTTGACATATCTCAGAACTGCAGACAACAAGTGGTGCGCACTGTAGTTCCCAATTTGGTGCGCATGTGTGGAGGAGAGCTGCAGGTGCAGCTGCTGCAGGTGCAGCTGCTGCAGCTAACAGTTTCAGTGTTGGCTTGGACTATCTCTTGGCTAGGGTCTGGACTATCTGATCAGCTATTGTTGGTGCGCTATCCTTGGAGGAAGATGTGCTACACCTTGTTTGGCTATCTAGCCTAGGGTTTGCTTCTGGAGTAATTCTCAGTCAAGGTTAAGGTGCTCGGAGGGTGGCTTCGGCCTATGGTTGGGTGACGAAGGTATTGTCAATGGTAAAATGAGCACACATTCTTCTATATTCTAACAGGTTATGGGCCCACACCTCCTTCATTCAGTCTAAACGCTGGAAGGAAACATAGCCACTAGGATATTGAGCTCATTGAGGAACTACCGCTAGGGTTACTAGCAGAAGCAACTCCCAAGACATTGCCGCTAGGGTTACTAGTAGGAGCAGTTGCAGAAACCCTAAACCTCTTGTTGAAGCACCTTAAGTGAATGGATTGACCTAATCTCTGGATAGATCAGTGCGCTCTAGCCTAGTGCATCTTCTGATACTCTCAGCAAGCCAAGACGTGAAGTTTGAATTTCTGGTCAAATCGTCAAATCTAGGGTTTGACCAAGTCAAGCAGCCATGACTAACTCTATGAAGTCTGAGAACAAGTTAGATGGAGCCTCTAACTTCAAAGTGTGGAAGACAAGGATTGACCTCATCCTTGCCAAGAATAAAGTGCTGAATATCGTGAAAGGAAAGATCGTGAAGCCAAAGTTTGAAGAAGGAAAAGAGAAGGAACCGCAGAATGTTGCAGCTATGGAGAAGTTCAAAGATGTTGACATCAATGTCATGAGCATTGTTATCGCACGGTTTGTAGGAGAGGTCCAAGAGCTTGAGTCAGGGCTTGAAACCGGCGTAACAGGAGCTTCCCCACCCACTGTCACCTCGATGGGGAGCTCTTTCTATTTAGGAGGGCAAGTCCAAGGGAGACGTCCCTA
>SNQJ01S0145699.1:0-26566 GCA_010110895.2 Picea sitchensis | reverse complement strand
ACTGAGAGAGTTCTCTTTTAAGTGTTTTTCCAAACTCTATAATCTTGAAAAACCTTCGAGTTTTCTATCTCTGGACTCGTTAAACAAACATTGACAGACCCATGATGGGACCGAACCACTCCTTCTTTGGGTTCATTAAAAATACTCCGAGGGACTCATCCGAAGGATGAGCTTACATCAACAAGCATATGTTATCCTCCTCAAGCTTGCGTAAAAATAAAGAGGTACTCGCCAGAAATGGTGGAGGAATATTTGGGAAAGGGATATGTTTCATCTTTGTATTGATTGGCAGTAAGTGTCGCTCTTGAACATGACACCTTCTATTCATCATTTGAATCCGGTTTGGGAAATCCATTTGTCTCTCATTCAATTTGCTACAAGGTCATTCCCTGGGTCATCTTTGAGTCAATGCTGCCAAATCATTGGTCGTGTCATTCATATGTTCAAGAGAAGTCCATATGAAACCTATATTGAGTCGGCCATCTGCAGTTATCCATTATATCAGTGTCGGCCTTCCCTATGTCCAGTCCAATTCACGTCATACTATGTTTCATCTTCAAAATCTGTTACTCATTTCGTGTCATTGATAGGGGATTCATCAAGGCCCTCCTGTGACAGGTTTTGTTCAGTCGACTTCAGTTCATTATCCGGAAACAAGACTTAGAAATCATTTAGTACCTTGGAGCTTGCATGCCTCAATGGCAGGTTTCCTCGCTTTCGACAGTGGGTTTACATCATTGACCCCTGATCGAGAGATTCCATCGGATGTTTGACTTCAACTCATTTATTCACACTCGATGGATTGTACTATAGTACCTTGGGAGTCATTGACATCAATGGTGATTTCCCTCGCACTTGTTAACGGTTTCATCAATGTTCGGTAATCAAGTGGTTTCTACCATGTTCAACTTCAACACATGTAATCACATGGTTAGATTCGTACTTTGGGCGATGAGATTGAAGACTCTGGATATCATCTTTGTGATCTAGGTTGCATTGGAGTATGTATAATTTGCGACACATAGATCCACTGTGTATGTCTCGTGGCTATGTCGTCTTGATTTAAAATTTCTCGCATAGATCCACAATGTATTCTGGTGGCTATGCTATATTTTGATGGCATGGATCCACAATGTATGATTGGTGGCCATGACCCATGTCTATAATGTCATCAGTCTGTGATCTGAGTATGGGAATGCCTACCTCAGAATTGATATATATGATATTCTGCAGATGCTTGGTTGTTCGTAGGGTTTCCAATTAGGTGTGCTCCTAGTTCCCGACACACACATGCAGCTTACAAAGTCTATCGACTGTCACTGGTTCCAACCTCATACTTTGGGGGGCATTCTCTTACCCATGATTTTGGTCATCATGATGATGTATTGATGATGGTGTACTCAGGCTCTTCATAAGAACTTTCTCCTGAGAAAAGTTACTTTCTTCTCTTTATAGAAATATCATTTTTGAAGGAGGTTCGTAGGCTGCTAATACATTTGCCTATGAGAATGACCTATTCTCGCAGGTTGCCTTAAGCCAGGGTGCGAGAAGTTCGCACTGTTTTGAACTTCTAGGGTGCGAACTCTTTCTAATGTAAGGAAAAAGATGAATTCTCGATGCTTCTAGAAGGGAATCTTCTAGAAGGATGAGATGGCATTCGAATGGTTATCCTAGTACTGGATTTCCTGATATTTTGGGATCATTCTTATCCAAGTAACCAATTCATTCTCTCCTATATATTGAGTGAATTCTCATGGAAAAGGTTAAGCAAGAAAGCAAGCAAACAAGGTTAAGCAAGATTCATTGGAAAATTGGTGAAAGTATTGTGTGACGGACTGATGCTACAGTAGCTAGGAGACTTCAGCAAGTTCATCCGAAAGAGTTGATCTTCTTCATGCAAGTGAGAAAGTGTGTGTGTCGGAGCCAAGGGCCATTGAAAGGAAGTTTGCAACATCAAGGCTCAGGTTGTAATCTTTACTTTCCATTTATATGATACAGTAATATGTCCCTTTCCCATAAATCTAGTTCCACTTTATTGTATAACTCCTTGATCATATACATAGATTGACTGTTGAATAGATTGTAATTTCTTCACTTCGGTTGGTTTGTATTGTTTTGGTCTTGACTGTATGAGAGCACTGGAGTGAAGCGGGAGAAACAAAGACCAAAGGAAGTAATCATAAGGTATGTTCTTTGTTCTTGCCTCCTATTTAATTCAATGGTTAGAATCTAGGGAAAGAGTCATGTTCTGTCTTTCTTTGTTCTAGATCTAGGTGGATCTAGGGAGATCGGTTTGTGTCCGCACTTACGGATTTATCCAATAACAACGATATTCCCCACTCCCCAATGTGAAAAATTGGAATCTGAAGACAGCGAAGAGGATTTTCCAGTCTTCGAGGCAGATGATCTAAGTAGCTCCTTTGAAGAGATTATTGAAGATTTCTTGGATGCATTAACATCTACCCCCGATGAGACTATTGTCTCAGATTTAAACGAAGAAGCCATTGTGGAAGAGGATTGCTCTTTCTTCCTTCATGATATTTCCCATGATGTATTTACATTTGGGATTGAAGAGAAGGTTCAGGAGACCTTTCCCATTTCACAAGATGGGGGACTGCACGAAAAAGAGGAGGAACCAGAGGAACGACTAAGCGCGCATTTATTTTTCTATCCAAAGCCAGTCAGCGAGCAGCCACCACCCGAGATCAGTGAGCCTATGACAGTTGTCCACTCACCTATGCTTTTCAGAGATATTCATCCACATGAGAACAGTTGTGTAGCAGAGGAGGCTGCCTGTCGCCAATTTTCCAAAATTTGCCACTCATTCTATGATCCTGTCAGCAAGTACATGGAGTGGAATTTCCCCTATGCCTTGGATCCACCCTATTTCATCCCAACTCTATCCTATAAGGAGGAGTTGAAGATTGTAACTGTTCTGCTGTCACGGTTACACCATCTGTTGATGATCATTGACAGAAGGAAGGAGCTTCTATCCATAAAGTTGCTTGAATGGCTATGGTGGAAATCATCTTTCACCTAGCCCCATGTAAAGTGTTTTATTAGTTTAGGATTGTATATAAATAATCTCCTTTGAGCATGTATCTTTATTTTGTTGCTTTTATTTTTCGGCTTGTATTTTCAGCAGCTGGATGTTTTGAGCCTGACTCCATAGCCCAACAGCAAGGCACTGAAGCTGTGGAATGAGTTCTTAGAGAATCACAGGGACGAATCTATCCCCCATGGAGCCTAATTTTAGCAACATTACTTGTCTTCGGCATTGGGATATCCAAGTCTGTAGGTTGCACGAGGAGCGCCCAAGCGCGGTGCATAGAAGAAGTCCTTTTTGGACTTAAAATCAAGCGAGCGGGCAAAATTATGGTGTCAACGGTCCAGATCCGTCCATATGAGCAGATCAACGGTCGGTGGGAAATCATTGGTGGCAGAGTTGCACCGAGATTAGGCGCGATGGATAGCGCCTATACTGCATGCAGGAAAGATAGCAGTCGTCCATCCAAAAGATGCGTGGCACGAGATCTAGTCGCGTCGGCGATTCGGCATTCAGGAGTTCAAGGGGTGAGGATTCTATGTTTTTCTACATCTCGAAACCCCGAACCCCGAAAGCGTCGAAAGTGCCCAAAGTCGGGCCTGCAGTATTACGGAGCATTCTCAGTCGTCCATCCAAAGGGGACACCTGGTGCCCAATTGAGCCATCTCGGCGTTTCACCCATCGCGACTCCGAGGCACAAGGAGCAGCTCCGTCGTATTCCCGATACCCGAGGTGCTAGGAATGTCCAAGACTCAGGCCCATAACATCGCCAAGCGGGTCTAGGACCGTCAGATCTGAGAAGGACGTGTGGCACCAAATTTAACCATCTCGGCGTTTCGCTCATCGCGACTATGATAAGTAAGGATCAGCCCCTCCATATTCACGAACGTCGAAAGCGCCTTCAAGAATAAACACAGGTTCACAGCCCGCGGTCACTTGAGAAAGGAAGAGAGTTATCCAAAGGTGCCAAAGCGTTAGGTTTTTCCACAGAAGGGAATACCGCATCCTCCAAGACTAGTTCAGCCCGACTTCGATCCTGGTCCTCGCTAAAGAATTAAATGAAGCTAAACAGAGGTAGTTGAAACCTCAGCTCACTTATTGAATGCAAGGTATGCGGGTTCCGGCTGACAGTCTGCCCGAGACGATCCTATACACTGATTTTCTCCAAAGGGTCATGGATGGTCCTCATCTGACCAGAGAAAGTCTACGCACGCCATCTTGGCCTTTAATGTTGCAACTATCTACCCTGCAGGACCATGCGCAGTTAAGGTGGCGTCTGACAAAAGTTATCCGTCCAAATTCGGCTGAAGGGACACCACGCCTTGGATGACTGAACATGCCTCTGATAGGCGAATTTTGCTGAGTATATAGACTCAGTCTTGGTATTTTGTAATCTATCGATGGTTGAGCAAGGATCCCGATTGTAAAGTTTTGATGAAGCGCTAGTCGCTCTGGTTAATGTATAAGTCATTTGAGACTTCTTACTTTATGGATGTCAACCTCTTTTCCATCTCTTGTATACTGTGTTAGAACAACTCGAAATTGGAGGATCCAGTCAAGTTGTAGATGTTATAGGATGATGTAGGTTGGATCACTGTAACAGTTACATTGTTTCTAATCTGTTCCTGTTATTTTCGTAGCGCTGAACGACTTAGAATTGGAGGATCCAGTTGAGTCACTCTTCAGCTCCTTCAAGCTCCGGACCAAGAGGATCTTGGCTTATGAGTTTTTCATCCTCAAGCTTCTGAAGGCTTGTCGCCCAAGGCAGTCTTTCTCTCCCTTCTCACAAGTCTTCCCTCTATCACCCTTTAATCCATTTACTGACAGAAGTTGGATCAAGACCTCCCTTGCTGCATACATACCAGGCCCGGTCTCTTGAGTCAAAGTTTTATCTTCTTGAGTCTTTACCCATTTGATCACCCCATTTATTAAACCGTGACATAAAAAYTGATGGGCATCGGGCTCTACTCCTACAAGCAATCCAGGAGTGACTTCTGACGCTAACATATTCATAATGATGAATTAGGTCGCTAAACCTTCTCTTATAGCTKCCCGAAACCCTAATTCATTGTTGACTTCTAATTTTAKCTCATTTGTTCTATCTTTAGCTCAAATTGGCTTAAAAGTGATTTTAGCCACTTTTAGCTCAATCTCACTTTCTGAATATAACACCTTTGACTGGAGTGACCTCTAGTAACCCTGTTTACCCCTTTCTGGCCCTAGATATAGTCTAATGGGGGGATTTAGACCATTAAGCCTCCTCTCTAGAGATCCTATTTAGAAAGGGAAATTATAGTCCTCCCTTCTAAAAATTGCTTGTCCTCAAGCAATACCAATCCAAGGTGTTGCAACACCTTCTCACTCTCCCAAGTAGTGTCCTCTACTGGAAGCCCTCTCCATATGATCAAACACTCTTTGATGACCTTGCTCCTCATTTTTCACTCTCAGAACTCTAGTACCTCCTCTGGAACCAACTCCAATTGTCCCTCCTCATCCAATGGGGGAACCTCTTTGATGTGCTAATGAATTGTCCCACTTCCTTTTAGAGGCAAGATACGTGGAACATGTTATGAATCTTTCTCCCCTATGGAAGCTCTAGCTCATAAGAAACCTCACCTACTCGGCGCATGATCCTATAAGGGCCATAAAATTTGGGCTTGAGCTTCTCGGACCCACTCTTCTTTAGAGATGAAAGTCTGTAATGTTAAAGTCTTAATAAAACAAGATCCCCAACCTCAAAGCTATGCTCTATCCTGTACCTATCCGCACTCATATTCTGTCATTTCTGTGTCATCTGTAGGTTCTCTTTCAGTAGCTTGAGAATCTCTTGACTCTCTGTGATCCAATCCTTGGCCTTGGGAGCTCTTCTCTTTCCGAAAACCAAGTCTACCAAAGTGGGATAATCATATATGTACAATGCTCGAAAGGGTGTCATACCAATGGACATGTGGAAAGTGGTGTTGTAGTAATTCTATCCTAAATTTAGCCACTTGACCCATGTTCTATGTTGTCGGCCACCTGTTGACAACTCAACACACCCTAAAAATCCTATGTCAAATTTTACTTTTTGGGTACCACTTAATCTTGCAACTATATGATTTGACTTCATTTTGAGAAGTGTTTTTCTTTGTTTATTATCTTGACTCTCACTAGCTATTCAAGTTGGCTTGAATTTATGAAACCCCACAACTTAAAAGGGCTTAACACCTAAATAAAGAATCAACAGCCAAAACACTTCACCCGACATGCTCAAATTCAGCATCGGAAGGAATTAAAAGATGGAAAAGAACCACTCAGGAAACCTCAGTCGTCGAGAATCGATCTTCATCGGTATCGGCAAAAGGAATTTTTTTTTATGTTATCACTGTAAAAACTTTTATATGGAGTCCCAGCCTCGAAACTTAGCAGGGGGCTAAATCTGTATAGAAGAGAGATAGACTAGCAGAAAGGGTCACATCTAGTGGATAGGGCTAAATATAGCAGAAGGGTGAAATAGATGGGGCCCTATGGGTCGTGATCATAGGCTCTTCCAATCTATGGTCGAAGGACATATCAGGCAGAGAAATAGCACACTGGTTAATCTCTTAGAGGCAGGCCGATAAGAATACCGTAGTTTCATTCCGAGGGTGTGTGGCGCCACTAGATACACATTAGGGGGAAAAGAGAGTAAGCCTGAAACCACCCAAGCCCACCCCGATGTCACATGTCACAAAACTATTAGATATGTCACATCCAAAGATCGCATGTGGAAAGGGAAATTTGACAGCCGGTCAAATCACCTCAGGACACCTAGTCGGGTACTTTCCATTTGTGCGATGTCGGGTGAAAGATGCCAAAAGACTGATCTGAAAAGCACATCATTTGAAATCGATATCTGAGTGTGATAAGATGTTGTCCTTGCAAGTACTTTCATTAGCAACCTATGATTGGAACTCAATGACGGTTGTATTTCAAAATATGGATGACATTACTTTGTTTTGGGCGATTAACGTTTCATTCCTGAACGGGGTAATCACAAACTCAATCGTCCTTCTAATTCATGTGTAGATAAGGGAGATAAGATCATGCTTTCTGGAAAACCAGAGAGAATGGATAAGATAGACCAAGCGGCCTCCATTGAACCGGGATACTCAAATAATATGAAAAATTTATCAGTGAAGAAAAGAGAGAAGCTTGTTGCACGAATTTTGGCAACAAAATTTTGCATAGAGCCTGCAGATGGACCAGGGTCGGGTGAAGGAATTAGAATAAATCCTATCATGAAGGATTTAATCATCAATGGATACACATATGAGCACAACATGCGAGTTTTCAAGAGGAAAAGGAGCAAGCGACAGAAGACAGAGCATAAAGATGAGGTGGTTGAAAGCGTTGGAGAAAACTAGCCTACTTGGCTTGACAGTTTAAAAGAAGAAATTGCTAATCTGAAATAGATTTCAGGCTAAATTAAGTATGTTTCAGATAATTTTGTAATGATATAGACATGTGGCATTCAAAGTGAAAATCTCAAATATGTCAATTTTTTATTATAACGTCCACTAGAAAATAGGAGCTCAGTTGTCGTACATTACTCCTCAGTAACTGATGTCTATTTTTGAAACTTCGGGGAAGATGATTCGTTTTGATTCCTGGATGTGTTTTGTCTATATATACTATCAAAAAGATAAATGAATGGTTTGACTTACCGGAGAGGGGCATGCCCTCGTAGTAGGAGGACTTTGTAATTTTTTGGGGATGAATTGAATATAATGCAGAAGCTTTTTGAATTCTCTATGAAAAGATTCTAACAGTGGTGATATGAGTTTTGTCTTCTCTCATTGTATGTATTTCCTGTGTTATTTAATTCCATTTACATTGTATTCTGTTTCAATTGGAGAGTTAAAAGCTCAGAATTCATCTTATGATGCTCCCAGCTTAAGCAATTTAAACTTTGTAATTTTCTTCCTAGCTAAATCAGAATTAATTTCAGAAATGCTCTGGCGCGGTTATTTGTTTTTTCCTTCCTCTTACACCCTATTTAAATGCAATTTACAACTCAGACTCACAACCTCATTTAGCCTTTATCCTCTGGATATTTCTACTGGCCAGTCATTATTTTCATTCACTTTCAAGATCTTGACTCCATATCCCTGAATGTCCCTCCCCTTCCTAGCCATCAACTTTATAAAAACCCCCAAAACAAACTAAATCTAGCCACTGATTTCCAAAGAAATATCAAGTGACACGAGAGAGCCCTCTCTGAGTTGAGTAGGCTAGTGCCCAACTCTAAAGTATCTTGAAACAGTTACCTCTGTCTTTTTTCTATCAGCTGAACAAAATTTACAGAGTGCTAACATGTTCCACGACAAGTATTGCATAAGGATATCGCCAATAGTCGATCCCATTCAACATCGGTAGAAGATGAAGGGAACATACGTTAACAAAGAAAGAAAAGATTTCCTTGATAGTAGATGCCCGATGTGCTTATCGGAACCGGGGAAAGCCTAAAAGTATTGCCACAAACATTATGACTGCACTAAAACTTACTCTCGATCACAAATCCCCAATGCGTTTTCGGCATCGAGACTTTTTCGAGGAAGCTAATCCGACGAAAAACACGTGATAGGTTTATCACCGATTTCCGACCTTGGATAATTTTTTGACATCGGCAAGACAAGGTTTGTTTTAGAATGCATAACTTAAGGAAATTCCCGACTCCGATTAATAAACACTAATTAAGTCACCAGCCTTCAACGCCACATGTCTTTACCAGTTTGGAGAACCATAGAGTCTAGTTTTACCCCGAATCATTCTGTGTTCCCAGAGTTTGAGTCACACCTATGAGTCATCTTTTCAACGGTAGCATTGTACGATGAGATTGATCGGCATCGGATATTTTTCAAAGGAAATCAATGAAAACGTTCATAGCGCACCCCCAATCCCTGATCCACCCACTGATAAAGAGACATGATGGGACTTTTTAGTGTTAGATATGATTGGATTTTGAGCATTTAAGGGGTTAATTAATACTAAATCCTGCATTAGTTTCTACCTTGTGTGCAAATCAAAATACTAAATCCTTCATTAGTTTCTACCTCGTGCACGAATCAAAACGACCATTTAAAATCACTAATAGACCACATCGCCCCCAAGACTCCGGCCAACCCACGATAAATTTAAGTTACAGAGATTCGATGGAAGATTTGTTTAATTTCACTCATCACCCAAATTGAATGGTTGATGGGACAAAGTAAGTTCATCCCTCGGTTTAAATTCTTTTGAGTTGTTGTAAATGAAATCATTATGCACGTGAGGAAATTCAGAACATCCGGAGAAGCAAGAAGAGTAGTTCAAGTACGCATAGATCTTGTGAGTATCAAAATACCTAGATTTTAGCAAGCTTCACAAGTATGTATCCAAGTCTATAAATTTTACATGGCTACAAATTATATTTTTCTTATCCGTTTTGTTCTTTATGCAGTCTGTCAAGGTTTATTTTAATTGTAGGAACGATTCCACCAATAAATCCAACCACTAGACAATCGCCGAGCACCGGGTTGAAAGAACAGAGGTATTAAGGTTCCTCTCCAGGGCCACAAAACACTAGAATAAACTCGAGAAGTTGGAACCCGCTAAGACAATGACGGAAGAAGGTTTTGATCCAAAATTCTCCACTTTGTAGATATATAGAGGAAAGCACAAGGTCTAATATGGAACTCCCACATTGGGGAGAGCTCTTTAAAAAAGATCATCCGAGAGGAATACCCAAAATATATCCCACACAAAGGACTCCAAATGTGAGATACCATGACGAGGTGTTTGTGAATATCCGACGGTCATACCTACACATGGTAGAAAACATAATCCCCATTTTTCCTTATATATAACTCCTAAAGTGGCTCATCAACCACACAGCCACACATAAGTGTTTAATCAACGATGAAAATGGTGGGTGTGTCGAGTGTTCCTTCTGGTAGAGGTCCAAAAATACTGAAAACTTTGAGACCCCGAGGAGCGGCTGAATACAGATTTCATTGTGAAGTTCTAATAGAGCCACGACACCAGCTGGGAAGACAATAAATACACCAACCAGACCACTAGCTAGTACCAGATGACCAACGTAAGGGAGCCATACATCTACTTGATGGCTCTCACCTGTTGATTATATTGAGAGAAGGATTGCTCCAGATTTTCAGAGGCATGGATGCCCTTAGCTTACACAGCGGTAATCTCTGGGAGAGGTTTCAAATGGGGATTGATCATTTCTAAACAACTGAGAATCTGTATACAATAGGCTCAGACGTCGAAGGAAGGAGAGACACCCACTTTCTACATGGCTTAATACCTGCTTGATGTCATGTGTGCCAGAAACATCTTCACCGGCATGAATCTGAGTTGGCATGTCGTAGAGCTCCTGATCCACATTTATTTCAGTGTGCTATGGGAGAATAGGTATAAAAATTATTACTCCCTCATCTTCAATGAATTCATCGCATGAATTTATTTCATTATTTTCAAGGAAGAATGCCTGAGACTATCGGCTGTGGCCAAGAAGATGATATCAAAGGTAGGCCAATGGTATTGGGACAAGTGCGACACCTACATCAAGGTGTTCATGGAAACCAGAGTGCCACATCTCCTACTAGTTCATGTCCCAAACCATCTTGTAGTAGGAGAAATATGCTACCAAACCATCTCGCAAAGATACAATGCCACCCTGTTCAAATACAAGAAGAGGGTGTTCATTCCCTATGGTTTCCTTGTAGGTTTCTACTTGGTTAAAGATACAGATCAAGACAAACAAGAAGGGTTGAGAGAGCTCGAGGTCAGGTTCCATACAGTCTAATTCTACAAGCATGATCCAAAGGGCTTGGTCTTGCAACACACTTCACAAGTGTCATCCTGTTGGTCGTACGCCCACAAAAAATTTGAAGATGAAGTCTTCACGGAAAATACCCAGGACTGGGACGAGGTGGTGGAAAGGATGGTGGACCCCAAAATGACCAGGTTTAGGGCCATGAGCCTGGATGAACAGGCGATGACCATAGAGAAATCATCTCAAGAGGCCCTCAGATCCAGAGAATAAATCAGAGCGGCAGAAGCAACAGAGGTTCCCCTGGTGGCCCCGGTGCAGGATAGAGGTTTCCCTATGACACAGGACACACGGGCAAGGGGATTTCTCATGATAGAATAGGCGAAGAAAGTAATTGATCATTTTTAAGATGACCCGAACCTCATAGGAATGACAGTGTCCCCCACCAACAACCTATATCAAAGTCGGGTAGGTCTAAGAGGCCTTGAGCTAATAGAAATTGATGAAATCATCGGGTTAGATAACCCTGAAACTACAATTCCACAGGACGGATCACCCGGGGATGTTTCATCTCGGTCAGAGATAGTAAGAACATTAGGGAGAACAAGTACACCAAACCCCCTCCGCAAATTGATAAACATCTATAATGATGAAGAAAGTCTAGAGGTGTCCCTGGTGATTCCTGTGTCGATCACAAAGGAAAAGGAGCCTGAGAAGGCATATTCCCCATCTCCCGACGCTCAAATTCAGGGCCTTCCACAGAATTAACAAGAGGTCTAAAGTGTCTTATACACTGAGTTGCCCGATGCATTGAAGACCCAAGTGGATAGTCCGAAGGACGAGCCAGGGTCAGGCAAAAAAGAAGAAGAATATCCACAGCAGGAAATCGACATCTCAACGGTCGATTATCAAGTAAGTACCGAGCCTACCCTCGATGATTAAATTTCAACTTGTACTCAACCCCCCAATGAGAAACAAATGGAGGTCGGACCTTCAGAACACATGGAGGAGGTTCAAGAACCTAGTCTTGAACAAATATACACCATCAGGAGCCTAGGAAATATGTTCACCTGGGGAGATCAACAAATCCCCTAACCTGTGGATGAAATTGATGACATACATGCCATTGCCTATGAATGGAAAAGGAAATTTATCATGTAGAGAACCAACAAAAAGAGGAGGATCACTCTAGATCGCTCCATCCTCATCACCACGAAGGAAAAAATAATCAACACAAAGCATGCCAAGAAATCTGAACTTATCGTTGCAGGGATGGAAATCACAGATGCCACCCTGGACAGAGAGAAAAGGGATGAAGAGGATTTGGTTGCTACTCTGAAGGAATTGGAACATTTTTCCACTTGGAAAAATATTACCATGACACCACACAGGTCGCGGTGCTCCTAATAAGTGAATTCCAGGAGGCCTACAGTAAATTTACAAATGAATGACACCTATTCACTGCAAGGATAGTCAAGCTTCAAGAAGACACCCTCATGGCACTGGCGATGTGCAATGATATGGAGAGGTGGTACGAGAAAGAACACCAAGCCGTGGAAAGGATAGACTATATCAGCACAGTGTAACAAGGTTGAGACGCCAAAGAGCATGACATCCGAGTGCTAAGGGAAAGTAACATCGACCACATAAGGAAATTGACCGAATATTGGGTAAAAATGGCTCAGGAACCTCATCGAGAAATCCAAGAGAAATGGGACGAGTACGAGAAAACCTAGATCAAGATCAACTGGGAAATGAGAGACATCGGCCTCCCCAAATTCAGCACACCTGTTGACTTTGTCGACTTGCGTGACATATTCAAATCTCATGATGAACAAGACTCATCATGGGATGCGGAAATAGAAAAGGTGGCAGACATGCCGCTAGGACAGGTGCAATAGTTCATGGATCACTCAATCAAAGATCGATCCATGTTGCAGTAGTTAAGTGCCAGAATATTCAAGTATCGGGCACGGGAAGTAGATTTAAGAGAGATCCTTTCGGCCCCAATGGAACAACATAGATTCTCATATGTTAACACATGCGAAGATCTCTTCATAAAGTGGTCAGAGTACGAGAAGAGTCATCCACTCAAGTGAGATCATTTGATGACTCTTTGAAGACTAATAGAAGAAAGCACCATGTGGCAAGTTTTGTTTTACTTAGCTACACTTTAATAGTTATTTTTAGTTAATAGTATGTTATAAATAGGAGGATCGACCTGTTAGCAAGAGGTCGATGGTTGTTGCAAAGACCCTCATTTTTTTATTTGTAAAGAACTATTTCAGAGCTTCCTTAATTGAGAAGTCATGTTTAGTACCAGAGACAAGTTTGTGTTTTTCATCAAAAGCGTGTGTGAATAGATCTGAAGAGGAATTATTTCTAATTTTATCTAATGAATGGATGTTGTAACGAGTAAGAACTTCTAAATCTGTTGATAAGTTATCTGATTCAATGTTTTACAGTTCTTGTCTTTAATGATAAAAAATAAATCGTTGTGTTAGTATGTGATTGATGATTAGAGCTAAGAGAACTATTTTTATTTCCATTTTTTATTGCATATGTGTTTTCTTCTGATAATCATACCTCAGTCAATAATTGGAACACCAACATGTTAATGTATTATTACTAGGATTGTGGTAGAGAATTCTTGTCTACATGCTAGAGTGAAAAGGTTATCCCAAGCTCAACCTTCTCCAATAGTTAAGATTTTTTCCATTTTGTTACCTAGTTGGTTTATACCGGCTTTCATATTGTATCCATCCCACCTATAAGAGAAATACAAAAAGAGAATGTTTGAACTGAAGGAGAAGCCTTCACAAGAAAAAGTAAATCCCATCGATTAATTGTTCGAATCACAAGATCTAGAGAACCATTCCACAATTAAACGTTGTAGAGTCTAATTGGGCCTCAGTGGCGGGTTTGGTTCCTATTGTTGAGTTAAAGGGATTTAGGACCCCTCAACACCACCTACATAGTTCCTCAAATACCCTTCAACCCACTTGTTGACGATCTCAGTATGCCCATCTGTCTGAGGGTGATAAATGGTGTTGGGTGTCAACTCTATCCCCACCAATATAAACAACTCCCTCCAGAATGTCCCAATGAACCGACTGTCCCTGCCACTGACGATGTTCCTCGATAACCCATGAAGTCTGAAGACCTCCCTGAAGAAAAAATCAGTTACCTAAACGGCGTTGTACTCTGTCAGTATGGCATAGAAGTGAGAAAACTTGGTCAACCTGTCAACCACTACATAGATACAGTCCTTACCCTTGACCTTGGGTAGGCATGTGATGAAGTCCATCGATATACTTTCCCATTTTTTCTCTGGAATGGGAAGTGGTTGAAGTAGCCCTGCTGGAAGAGTATGCTCTAACTTGTTTTGCTGGCAAGTCACACACTCATTGATGTGTCTCATAACGTCATGTTTGAGGCCCTTCCATGAGAACCTCTCCCTGATATGTCTGTAGGTTTTGAAAAACCTATGATGGCCTGCTAGTGGTGAATCATGAATTGTTGTGAGGATCTTCTTCTTGAGCCCTGAATCTTGCACTAAGTAGACTCTATCCTTGTAGAAATGGATAGGAAGATATCGAGAGGGGACCGAGAGGGACTCGAGTGTAAAAGAAACCTCTCTTTCATAGCCAACCTGCAGGCCTGGCGAAGAAGAGCGCCTAGAATATGACATCATCAATGACCCTATACCTGTCATCTTGTATCTTCCCATCCATAACCTCACAAGCGAACTTGTTCTTGGAATATTCCACTAACAAGTGGGATTTCCAATCTACTGAAATACCCATCAAATAACATGTCCCAGGTCTCCTCAATAGTGCATCAGCCACAATGTTCTTCTGCCCCTTGACATACTCTATGTCGAAGTCGAATTCATGTACCTTCATCACTCATTTATGTTGGCTCTCACTGAGGTCCTTTTGCTCAAGGAAATACTTCAAGCTGTTGTGATCTGTTTTGACCACGAATTTGCTGCCCACCAAATATTGTCTAAATTTGGTCAAGGCATGCATGATTTCCATCATTTACTTGTCATAAATGGAGTATAAACTCTCGGTATAACTAAGATTCCTTCTCTCAAATACAATGGGGTGTCCTCCCCGCATAAAAAATTTCTCGATACCCTCTTCGGATGCATCACACTCTAGTACAAATGGCAAAGCGAATTATGGTAATGCCAACACTAGACAAGTGCCCATGACTTCTTTCATGTGATCAAAATATTTCTATGACTCCTCGGTCCAGATGAAAGCACCATGCTTGGTAAGATCCATCATTGGTGCTCCAAGATGAGAAAAACCACGGACAAACCACCTATAATAGTTTCACAGCTTGAAGAAACTCCTCAACTCTGTCACGTTCCTAAGCATTGGCCAATCTAGAATGGCCCCAATATTTTCTTGGTGTACCTGTACCTCATGTGCATTGATGATGTGGCCCAATTAAAGTAGCTCTCTCATACTGAACTCACACTTGGACTCTTTGGCGTATAGTTATTGTGCCTACATGATGCTCAATACCTCATCCAGGTGCCTCATATGTTCATGCCATGTCTTGTTGTAGACCAAGATGTCGTCGAAGAAAACCAAGACTGATTTCCTCAACTGATCCTTAAATGTGTGGTTCATGCAAGACTGGAATGTAGATGGTGCATTGGTTAGTCTAAATGGCATAACCAAAAACTTGAAATGTCCAAAGTGAAATCGAAATGTCGTCTTCTCTATGTCCCACTCTCGGATGTTGATATGATGATACCCCAAGCGTAGATCAATCTTTTAGAAGAAAACTTCCACATGTAGTTCATCCATCAACTCGTCAATGCGATGGATAGGATATCGGTTCTTGATGGTTTTCTTTTTCAAGGCCCGGTAATTAATGCACATCCTCATGGTACCATCCTTCTTTAGAACTAAGACAACTGAAGAGGCAAATGGGTTGATTCTAGGTGTGATGTGTCCCTTCGCTAGAAATTCCTTAATTGTTTTCTCTATCTCATCCTTGAACCTCTTAGGATGATGATAGGGAGGGGTGATCATAGGTTTTCCCCCCTCCTCCAACTCAATGGTGTGCTCAAACCCCCTGTCAAGTGGTCTCCCTGGTAGAATTGACCCAAAAACCTATTGATGTCATCCCAAAAAATTCATGATCTTTGTATGATATTGTTTTTGACCCTCTGAATCCTTCCACATAGTGATCAAGAACTCTATGACATATGATACCTCTCCATGTCTAAATATCCTCTCCATTCTCTTGGCTGAAATTGTCTTAGGTGCTCCTGTTGACATGCCTCTCAGAACAACCTTCTTCTCGTCATGGTCTCTAAACCCCATCTCCAAGGTTTGGTAATTGGTGGTGATTTTTCCCAAGGTGATCATCCACTGGACTCCCAATACTACATCTGTGTCGGATAGGTCAACCACATAAAATGTGTCTCTCACTTTGTAGTTTCCTAACTTTATCTCCAAGTCTAGAACTCTATCTAGACACTCCACTGTATGTCCATATGCTACTACAACATCAAACCCCTCAAACTCCTTTTTCTGAAGTGCCCGTCTCAATACCAATGAAGCAGCAATGAAGTTGTGGGTGGCCCCACCATCTATCAGGGTGATTTCTCGTTGCCCCTGAATAGTCCCTCTGATATAGAGGGTATCATACCTGGGAACACCATAAAGGGTCACTGTGACTCCTCCCTTTTCTGGTTTTCATCTGTTATCTTGCTCGAGAGGTCTACCGATGGGTGGGCCTATATCGGTGTCAGTGGTATACAAGGAGGTTGCTCCTCTGCCTGTGTTGAATCCTCTTATGAACTAGTGGATCCACTATCCTAATCCTCCTCCTCACTCTCCACACTGTCTTCTGCCACCTCAATATAATGAATCTCTCCCTTTCCCATGCACCTGTGGATTGGGACCCAAGGATCTCTGTAGTTTAAGCAAAGATTCTTCCTCATAAGCTCTCTCCTCGTCTCATCATCCAACTTCTCCTTTCCCTTCCATTCTCTTTGGAATGGCTTCATGTCTCGATCCTTCTATGGTACGAAGGGTTTGGAAAAGGGTTTATTCTTTGGCACTGAGTCTTACAAATCTCAAGTGCATAGGATGACATCCTTCAAGGTGTGATGCCTGTATGCCTTCACCCATCCTCTCAAAGGATCTGTGAGTCCCTCTGTGAATAACATGATCAGCCTGAGATCTGATATATCTGTCATTACCACTGCTACCCACTGAAACTCTGTGATGAACGCCTCAACTGTGCCAGTTTGTCTCAACTGGGATATATCCCTGAAGTGGATCTCGAGATCCCTCCTTCCAAACCTATCCATGATTCTCTTTGTGAACTCCCTATCAAAGGTGATGTTACTGTGACCCAACATCACCAGTCCATGATGCCACCACTCGTGTGATTCACCCTCCAAGTGTAGGGTAGTGAAACTGATAGCCTCTTTCTCAGTCATATGGTTGAGCTTGTAGTATGTGTCTAGATTTTGTACCCAATATCTGGTGGTGCATTTGGACGATCCGTCAAAAGAAGGTATGGTGATTTTACCAACTTTCTAGATGAAATCAATATTATTCCCCTATTGTTGTTGTTATCCTCCTTTCTATGGCTCTCTGGGGCAGTTCCTGATTTTGAGTCCACAATACTCAAAGAGGGTCATGTCCTGATGGAATTCATGGCCCAATGCTACATACTCCCTCCTATACTCTGCAATGTCTTATGCCTGAGTGGGTGGTCTATGTGCTATCGACTGTTGTGTTGCTACTGGGGGTGCCCTCTGGAAAATGGGGAACAATGGACTGGGAATCCTACTCAAAGAGGTGTACATGAGAGTAGGATATTGGGGTCTACTTCCTTCCCCTAAGTTCCCCTGTGCTCCATGTGGGGCTTGTGTGCCCGAGGTGCCCACTATGGCCAATATATCAGCCATCTATGTCAGGGATTGAGTCATGGACTACTGACTAACTACCATATTGTTGAGTACCTGCATGAAGGGTGCATATGGGTCCATGGGGGCCTTTCCACTACCCTCTGATCTCTCATATATGTCTCCTAACATCCTCTCTATATCACACTCAGCCTCTCGCTCTACCCTTCTCTCTGCTTGCCTTTGTGCCTCTTCCTCTTCCTCTGATATGGGAGGAAAAGGGGGGAAATCAAATCTAGGTCTTCCCTCCTTGCATCTATTGTAAGTGACATATTCATCACCTACATGCTCATGACCCCTTGGGTCCTATGCTGCACTCATCATATTTAGTCACAGGCTAGCAGGACTAAAGCTCTGATACCACTGTAATGTTCCTGACTTGGCTAGTCTAGGAAACTCTGCTAATGTGTGTGTAGGATTAATTGTTTACATCATATAAATGATCATACAAATAACAAATGCGACAAAATACTGCAAAGTTTATATTATGATATCTCTACGGAGTACAAATGTTGAATGTGGTTGAATAAAAATGAATCACTCGACTAGATCAAATGACAAAAGGATATTAGCCAGAATACAATAATCAAACTAAATGAGAATACCTGATAATAAATTATCATTGCGGGATCAATCGATGAGATGGAACTATGACAACTCGCATAGTAACTGCTGCAAGTCCAGAAAATCCTCCCTGGTGGCTAAACCTCTCGGAATTGCCTAGAAACTGTCCCAAATGGTGTGCCTTGCTCTACCTCTCAGTCCTGATGACTAATTGGCTCCTCTAGTGGTGTGTTTGGACCCCACATGCATCCCCCTAGGTGAATGTTCCCCTTTACCACTGGAAAATTGTACCCTAGTGATTCCACCGTTGGAATCAGATGAGATGTGTCTCAAAATAATTGCCTTGGCCTACTGTGAAATGGATCGGAAGGGTTTCTCGGGATCTGATATGATGATCGCTCGGGAACCCCAAATATGTCTTCCCAAAGTGTCACATTCCCAATGTCTGGAAAATGCACCCCAGATGATTCCTCCGTTAGAATCTGACAAGGAACCAGGAAAAATATGTGCCTTTCCTTCCTCTAAAATGGGTCCGAGGGGAATCTCTGAAATCTCCCTGGATGGGACAAGTTGATCCACTAAACCTCCTCGGAAGTTGCGCCCTCACCCTGAATAAGTGTGCCCTTTCTGCTGGAACCTGTGTAACTGTTGCTGAAGAAAGATGGAAGACCTGTGTGATATTCTCGATGACTAAGGTGTGTCTCTCAACACCAAAATCATCCAAATGGTGTCTTCCTCCTGGAATCCACCGAACTATCTCTCTTGAGATGTGCCTCTATCCTCAATGACAAGTCAAAATCTGCATAATTATGAAATAGGTTGTTGAACCTTCTCTTATAGCTTCCTGAAACCCTAATTCATTGTTGACTTCTAATTTTAGCTCGTTTGTTCTATTTTTAGCTCAAATTGGCTTAAAAGTGCTTTTAGCCACTTTTAGCTCAATGTCACTTTTCGAATATAACACTTTTCACTGGAGTGACCTCTAGTAACCATGTTTACCTCTTTCTGGCCCTGGCTATAGTCGAACGAGGCAGTTTAGAACATTAAGCCTCCTCTTTGGAGCTCTTATTTGGAAAGGGACATTACAAAGTGAAAGAATGCAATTGGCTCCATTAGAGTAGCTATGCCATCATCGACCCAGTGTAACAACACACCTCTATGGAATTTACAACATATTGTTTTCTTTCCTTTCATTCCTTGATTAGTTTCACCACGGGAAAATCATCGAAGGTTCACGACACTAGTAAAATACCCTTGCAAAATCACATGAACATCACATTTGTGAATGAAATATTGTAACTTAGAGCCCTTATATCATTAGTTATCCCACAACCCAATGATACATTCCTTAATGTTAATTTCTAGTAGTTTGTGTTTAAGAGTGTTTTTTCGGCATTAGTTGTTAGCATAGGATAGAATAGGCTCTGATCCTGCATTTCATATTCTTGAATCTCAAATATTACGAGCCCCGGGGTTGATAATTTGATGTCCAAAATTTATGCATATAATTTTACCGACATTTTTGGTGTCATTGCTAAGGAGGTGTTGAAGGGATTGGAGCATTTACAGTTTTTTTTTCTTCACATAATTTGGTTGCACCAACATTTAAGAATCAGAGGAGGAGAAATGATAAGACACAAAGGCACCCTCAGTTCAGAATTTTTGGAAGGGTTCTAGCCCACCACACTCCCTTTAGTGAGTTTGTTCGAGCCCTTGTCGTATTGGTTCAATGTGTCTTCTTTTGGATTGATGCATGGAAAGGGAAAGATTCTATGTCAACAGAAAATTTG
Source organism: Picea sitchensis (assembly GCA_010110895.2). NCBI lineage: Eukaryota > Viridiplantae > Streptophyta > Pinopsida > Pinales > Pinaceae > Picea > Picea sitchensis. Next base: position 6,428 of record SNQJ01S0145699.1, on the reverse strand, counting down.
GTGACAACATGGTCTTATTAGCGTGAGTGGTCTGAATACATGCTCTACATTGGAATTTGTCTTGTGTGATGTGCAATATTTCATCTATTTTCTTAAAAGTTCTTGTTTTTGGTTTTTAAGAACTCCATATTATAACCCATGTGTGAGACAGGGATTAGCATACCAGCCATAGAATGTAAAGACACTCAAGCATTTGTTGAGCAAAGGAGGACATACCCCTACAAGGATCTTCTCAAATCCTTTCCCACAATCCATATTTGTTACCAGGGATGAGTCTACAATTTAGGAAGTAGTGGAAGAATCAAATATCCATGAACATATTCAACAAGAGGAGGATCTAGAAGTTTCTTCTAGTAGTCCTTGTGAGCATATAAAATAGATCAAAGAATCATGGACCACATCAGATGGAGAGAAGACACTGGAGCCAAAGATCAAGGAATGTTTCACATGTTTATGATCAGATCCCTTGTGCATCATGGAATGTGATGACCAATTTTGATCCAGGAGGATATCGATGGCCACCCACCTATTCCAACTAGCTCAAAACAGTCTTCTAGCAACTTACTATTTTTAACACTTTTTCGCTTCCTAAATTTATGGGGCTATTTTGAGGGCCTAAATGAAGTTTTTTCGGGATCGAGCACCTCAATGATAGTCGAAGGCTATGACTAAGCCCCAAAAATGAATCTTATCTACGATACMTTTCCAATGAGATATTGTGTTCCCCAAATGAAGATCATATGCCAAACTTACGCCCCCRGAAAGTTGATACACCAAACTACCCAAAACAGGGTCCACAAAATTGTTGGCTTTTCATCTTCCAGGATTAGGGTTTTGGATTTTCTTTATGTTAAAAAGGCCTTCAGAGCCTCATTTTAACCATATTCCTATGAATATAAGTAGCCATCACATCTCTTCTCAGAGATAAGCTTCCACCATTCTAGCGAGTCTTTCACTCTGTATTTCTATAGTTTTGTACACTTCGCTCATTAATAAAAATTATGTATTATTGTATATCTATGTTTATGGTTGCATCTCTGATATATTTTTGTTATATTATTGGATATCTGAGATATATATGTACATTTATTTATTATATCTCCACTCTCATTTCATGCCGAAAATAATCTGAACTAGTGGTATCAGAGCAAGCTTCGCTTGATCATTTTTTCAGTGCATGTCCCCGATGAGGTTCGAGTATAGCAAGTTCGGTCTCGAGCTTGTCTATATTAAGGACAATTACTATCGCACACCATGGCGAAAGAAAATAATGACAGAGAAAATGATTCTATTAATCCGTTGCTTGAGCAAGCTCTCACGCGACCGCAGGACGAAATGATGGAGAATTTTTCCCACATCCTTCTATGTCTTTCGATAAAAAATTGTGCGTCTTCATCAAGCGTCCACTTTGAGGAATCTCGCCTTTCAAGGTACAAGTTACTTTTTACATTCCTTTATTTGAGGGTCAGATAAATGCAGATGCCCTAGAAAAATGGTTAAATCTGCTAGAAGATTATTTATCTGTCCACAATTTTCTCGACAAGGAAAATATCACCTTCACACTCCTTAAGACTCTCCCCCATGTCAAACATTGGTGAGAAACTTACTAGAAGAAAAGTTCCTCAGAGGAGTCTGGAATATATGGGGCTGAGCCCACTTGGGATTTTTTTGTGGATGAAGTCAAGGAACAATATTACCCTGTTGGTAACTATGATGACCAGTACATGAGATGGACCATGCTGCATCAAGAGAGGGGGCAAGAAGTGTCGGAGTTCACCAATACCTCCCATACCGTGCGTACCAAGATGGGTATCAAATATTTTGAGCAGCATTTGGCTCTGAAATGTCGTGGGGATCTACATAGATACATCCAAGATAAAATGGAGTTTCTAGACATCTCATAGTTGGGAGCTGCCTATCGATATGCCATCAAAATTGAGCACAAATTTAGGCACCAAACAAGAGTTCGGGTTTGCAAATCCACAACAACCAAAGTATGATAAATACGTCCCTAACAAACAACCTCCTGAAAACTAGTCCAAGCCACAGGAAAAGAAGGGTAATAGAAAGACAAAGAAGGACACTGGAAAGTGGTGCGATTTCCACAAAAGCCTCTAGAAAAACGCAGATGAATGTCGCTCAAAAAAATCATTGGTGGTCGAGATTAAAGACAAGGAGTCGAACCCTGATTCAAAATATGATTCATAAAATACTGGTAGAAGACATATCTTCGATGCAAACCCTGCTGCTACTATCACGACTACAACAATTCAACTAGAAGAACCAGCAGATCCTAAAGAGGGGGAGCATCTCTTCCATTCATAGATTTGGGTGAAGGGGAACCCATTGCATTTCATTGTTGATAGAGGAAGCCAGAAGAACCTCATCTCAGCAAAAGACATCAAACATTTGGGATTGTCGACAACACCACACCCGCAACCATACAACATTGGGTGGCTTCCCCAGGGACGAGACATTTGTGTCAACCAGCAGTGCTAATTTTCATACAACATCCAGCCCTTCAAGGATGAGGTATTATGTGATGTTTCCCCACTAGATATGTGATGTTCTCTTGGGCCAACCATATATGTGGAAGCACCATGCTATCTTTGAGTCTCGACCCCGTAGTGTCATTATTACTTTGGTAGGTCATCTCCACAGGATATTAGAGGTAGTTCCAACTACTATCCCACCTAAACAATGCCGCAAGGTAGTATCTCATACTACAAAATTCATCTTCTTCACAGTCTATTCAAAATATGAACAAAAGAGCACCGCAACCACTGTAGCCTCGGTCCAAGAACCTTCTGTCCAAAAAAAGCAGGTCGACAAGATTGAAGCAAAGTGCAAGGATTCCTTCTGCACACAATCATCTCATGTATCCATACTAGTCAAAAAATTCCAACCCTTCCATCCACAGGTTCGTGACAACCTTCAACAAGCTAAGCAACACAACTTCTCCAACAAGACAAACAACTCATCAAGAAGCAGATTCAGCAAACGTTTTTCCCTCTCCCCCAGGCACTCAACACAATGGAGACTATTTTTTCCTAAGGAGGGAGTATTGATCTAGGTGGATATCGGTGGCCACACGCCTATTCCAAGTGGCTCAAAAAAGTCTTCTAGCAACTTACTATTTTTAGCAATTTTTTGGTTCTTAAACTTCTGGGGCCATTTTCAGGGCTTAAATGAAGTTTTTCTAGATCGAGCACCTCACTGATAAACAAAGTCTTTGATTAAACCCCCAAAATGAATCTCCTATACAATACCTTTCCAACGATCTATCTTGCGCCCCAAACGGAGATCATATGTCAAAGTTACGCCCCTGAGAAGTTGATACACCAAACTACCCAAAACGGGGTCCACAAAATTGTTGGATTTTCATCTTTTGAGGTTAGGGTTTTGGATTTTCTTTATGTTAAAAAGACCTTTAGAGCCTCATTGTAACCATATTCTTGAGAATGTGAGTAGTCATCACATATCTTCTCAGAGATAAGTTTCCACCATTCGAGCGAGTTTTTCACTCTATATTTCTACAGTTTTGTGCATTTCGCTCATTAATAGAAATTGTGTATTATTGTATCTCTATGTTTATGGTTGCATCTCTAATATATTTCTATTATATTATTGGATATCTGAAATATCTCTGTACATTTATTTATTATATCTCCACTCTCATTTCGTGCTGAAAATAATCCGGATCAAATTCTTAGAAGAGCCTCATGATCTGACAACCAGAGAGAGCCAAGGAAACAAAGATTACATCAAAACTTGGTTCCAAACCATCATCAGGCCTTCGTATCCCTCCATCCTTCAACACTTCTTGGCATCATCTCCACAAGAGCAGTTGGCCTCTCATGTCTGGGCAACCATTGAGGTATATTTTTTGTACTTGGATATGAGTATGCTTATAAATATGCTATGCACACGGCTTCATTGGAAGTACTCCTACACTTGAGAAAAGGTCTCATTTTTTTCGAGTAGGGTAGGATAGTAGATCAATAAAATTCGATAAATTTTTCATATAGTTATTGGTCCAGCTCAAAGTACAGTGCAACAACATTTTTATTTTCTTCTGAATAAGTGGGGAATGTCAATAATTGACAAGTAAGCTTGTTGAAAAGAAGGAGATCTATATTCCAATACTCGATCTCTATTCCTATAGCAGTTTTGTGTTCAGATTGCATTTGTTATATGTTGATCAAATGGTTTTGCACAAGTTAAAATTTACAAATGATTTGAAACCAACAAACATCTCTAAGGCATTAGCAGTCTTTTCCAGCAGAAACATGTTTCTCTTCCGGTATTGGAACTACATGCAAACAATATATCAACAGTGTCCCAGCAGCGACATGCATTCTTCAGCTCCATTCATGCACACTCAGCTCGCTTGGATTATATTCAAATACCAAGTTGGAAAAACAACTCAGAATCCAGTTCATGTATGTAAGTATCGACTCCAGATAATTGAGGTAACCTGAGGTAAAGAGTTTTCAGATCCTTCTAATTTATTGAAGATAAAAGAAATTTAGTATAAAAACAACATTTTAAGCTTGTTATTGTAATCCTATATTATTTCCACCCTCATAAACCTACCAACGCCCACTACTAGCCCCATATAATCTCACCATTAACCAGTAAACCATGATCTCTCCAACACTCATTTCAAATCACTACCAAGGATTCGAAATAAGTTCCATCGGTCCTCATTTTCCGATTCATTCCCTTTCAAAATCATAGTTGTTCCTCATTTCAAATTTACCCAACTAATAATTGTATTCATTCCACATCTCTATTGGAGCTCTAGTACAGAATTTGGGTATTTTGTATTAGAATTGCAACAAAAATATGTTTCAGACCCCCATTTTGGATTCTACTTGTGATGTTCCCCTGCTTCTGCTCTGCAACAGGTAAATCCAATATACTTGACATAGCATCATTCCAGGATGATGATGAAGACATGGTGTAAACTATTGGGTCATGACAAGGTCATGAATTATGCAAAACTTCAAGTCCAATTAGAGTTAAAAAGAATTCAATATGAAAGAAAAGGGTATGTAGTGGAAAACCAATGGTTTCAAATTGTTACAACACTTGAAAAATCGGCAATTGTTGTTGAAAGTTTCAATTAATGTCATTGATATTTGCATTTGGGGTGCCTTCTATTATTCAATTGAATAAGAAATAATTGTTATGTTTGATAGCTGTTAGAAAAGAAGAAATAGGTGATGGAATGCCTGGAGAAATTGTTCAAGGATATTTTGAAGACCCCTGATTTGAGATCTCGGAACATTGAACTTATAAGTTCTTAGAGTACATTGATTCACTGTTCTTTTTGTATAATTGTGTGTATTTAGAACCATATTATCATCTTCTGGCTTCAAGTTTTTATTTTCTCGAAAACAAGTTTGTTGGAGTCAGGGGATAGAATTGGTGGCTTCAAGCAGTTGAACATCTATATATTGATTGATGGTTTGCTGAAAATAAAACCAACTGGTTTATTTTGATGGATTGAAAATAAATTATCAAGTATTACTGCAAAGCTTTAGAAATATATGCTAAGTTTTCCAGTCAAAAGAAAAAAATAAAATAGTGGTGGGGATCCCGTTTGATATTCAGTGTACAATTTGGTTCAAGGAAGATCAAATATTTATGGTCACTCATGAAATTGAGTAGTGCATCTACATAGATTGAATTTCCTGAGATAAAATTTGTTAATTGCAATGTTAAATTGGCCATTTTCCTAAAAAGGTAAGACTTGAGAGTTAGTAATCATTTGGCATTGGATAGCACTTGTGAATAGTTGATTTAATGGTAGGAAGGGGGGAGGGGAATGGAAAATTTTCGGAACCAATGGAAGTATTGCAGAATATACAATTTCGTTGAAGACTGTGGATCCTTTTTTTTCAGTGGAGAAAGAAATATGTTTCGCACATGAGAAATCATTGTTGCTGGAACTTTTTTACCTATTGCACCTTCTCTTTCAATATTTCTTCTCTTTGAGCATCCTGAGGAACATATTCCAGCTTACAAGAATCCTAAGGAAAAACAAAAATTTCTGATTGGAGTTATCTTTATAGTCCCATGTTATGCAGTTGAATCATTTGTGTCATTAGTAAAACCTGCAATTGATGTTAATGTCAAAATCATACGAGACTACTACAAGGCCTTTGCCATGTACTGTTGATGAGGTGCACTCTCAAATTTTGAACGTCTATGTGGCTAGAGACAATTTACAAACAATGATGTTGGTGTTTGAAAAAATAGAGATGGTACTTGTAATTCATCATTATCCTCAACAACTATGATATTATACCTCTAACTCTTTAGGGAGGAAAGAAATAAATCCTATTTATCTCCTTTGGCTCACGAAAGTGTTGTCAGTAGAGTTTATTAAAAGTTTGATTGAATTGAAGCAGTCGATAGCC
>SNQJ01S0145698.1:0-24042 GCA_010110895.2 Picea sitchensis | reverse complement strand
TATGTCAGTTGAATGACAATTACTATGTGCGTGACCCTACACTACTCAGACGATTCCTATGGGTACGACTTTTGGAATGACAATTTTATTTTATTACTTATCATCACATACCTAGGAGTTCTAATTATGTATCTGATGCATATGCTAATTTTGTTTTAGATTGTAATTTTTCACATAACTAAAGAAAAGAAAAAATTCTCATCAATGTACACATTGTAACATAAGTAAATCCAAATAACCATGTTTTTCTATATATTTCAAAAAATATGATGTTTATGGTACAAAATTGGGGCTAAAACCCTCAATATACATATACATGCGATTGTAGAATAGTCATGACATATATTCTTGTGGATTTGGATGAGTGTCATGATAGAAAACTACGGTGTTTGTGATATTCAAAAATATTCGTACCCAAGCATGGGGCACACCAACCACTTGTCATTGCATAGCCTCTGACAGATCCTCTACCTAAACCCTATGAATCCTCTGTGTCAAACGAGATAGGTTTCCCTACAAATTTTGATCGACTCTCTGGATCCCCTCTCGCTGCCTTATCTCCCTGGTGCCTCCGATGATGTCCTGGATGTCCGTCCAACCATCGTGGGCCTACTTTTGCATCACATACATGTCTAATTAGTACTTAACATCATCCAAAAATATCTTTTTTTTCCTATACAAAAATACAAAAAAATGAAATATTTAAATAACTTTGACGTACCTATGTCTTTGTAGGCAAACCCTGGTGGTAATGGCATGTTAGTATCTCCTCTGAAGTCAATCCCTATGTAAGGGTAGTCATCCAAAGAGATCACGTACTGTCTTCACCTGAAGAAGAATTCATCATTGTAGGGTGTTGGCACCCTACCTCCCCCTTTCCACCTCATCACCTCGGTCTACCATGCCATGGTTGGACCTTGAGGTCCATGCAGAATAATCTCAAATCTAGGTCCCAATATTGAAACCTGCTCGAAGAAAAAGATACATTGGATAGAAGTAAAACCAAAGTTCCTTTTACTACCCTATTTTCATTCTATCAATTGTCTCTTCATGTTATCCAATAGAGAGGTGTACCATTCATAAACTGTGGGTCTCAAGCACTCCACTGAGTAGAACATAAATGGCCTCAATGCCTAGTGCAAAGAGGTCGATCTTGTGATCCATGTCAAAACAAGGACAACAATATTGAGGCTAATATTTTTTATCTCTCTAATGGGGAGTTTTATCCAAACCTTCTCAGTCCTTAAAATTCAATGAGAATCTATGTATTCCTTGATTTTCATGTCGCTCCTAGCTCCCCAAGATTTTAGGTTGATCACCTCACCCTAACGTGACAATCCTGTCAAGAAATAAGTGTCCTCAACTTCAATATTTAATGGTTTTTCATCAAGGTTGAATCTCTCACCATCTAGATCCCAGTAATCCATGAGAAACTGTAGCAATATCACGTAGGCCCTCATACCTTTGAGAGCCCAAAAATTATATAGACCACATATTTTCAAGGCCATTTGGGCCCCTGGATATTTCTCCACTGCAACATCTACCTCCTCATGTTCTCTTTCTCTCTACTTTATCACCATCTTGGAAGAGACAAACCCTTTGTTGAGTTAGAAACCACTAAAAAAAATTATTTATAGACATATATATGATATGTAGTGTACACAGTCGCATATATGGTTGTTTATATGCTGGTTGTTGTTTAAATAGCCACGTATAATCATGTGTATATGCGACTTGATAAATTGTTTCTCGCGTACACCTAAAGTTTCAAATTGCATCCTAAATAACTTAAAAATGGAACGTAATTACAAAATATAGTCAATGAAAAGAAAGAGGAGAGGAAGATGAGTTACCTAGTCTAGACAGTCATCGATTCCATCGCTCGTAGATCCTGTAATCACCAGTTGAAGTTCAAAGGTAATTTGGTCCAAAATCCACTATTTGGGTAAAAATTACAAATTGTATAGTACTTTTTTTTTTACTATTTATAGAAAATTTTAACCCACTTTGCATAGTTTCGGACAACATTTTGGCCTAATGGACTAATACAATAGTGGATTGAGTTGGTTTTTGTAGTTTTATCCAGGGAGTCTTGCGGTTTTCAACGCCATGTTGCTCGTTCGTAACTTTGGACATGTATTTTCGTTACCCAACATATAGGATAGGTTTCCATCCATCATGAACACTTGCATCATCCTATGACTGTCACTCATATGCCTTAGGTACGAACCCATTTTATAGTGAAACATAACCTTCTATTTGCAACTATAAGTGTCATTATCGAATGGTAGAGACTTACCAAGCATGCCTACCCTATTTATATACTCGGCTTCATTCGGTGCCCATGCAAAGATATGTTTCGTAGGACTGGGAGTCCTTGATGCAGGAACATCGCTCCACTTCAGCATGTGCCAGCTGATTAACATGCATGGTGCAAATTCAATAAAGGGAAAGGCGTCACCCTCTCATTTTGCCTCAAAGAATCAAAAGTGTGATCCAGGCATTTAATGAGGACAAGCTGGAAGAGCCAAGTTGTGAATCCACACAAGATGGAGATAAGGTTTCCATTAAGTGGTTGACGATAGGAGGGATCTACATCTGATTTGGAGCATATTTAAATCATTGTGATTTTCCCATTAGATAGGAATTTTGAATGGTAATTTGAGACCACTAGTTTATCTTGCAAGGGAAGCTCAATGAGCCCCTCTTCTATAAAACGTTGTATTGTATGCATGATAGAGGTTTTTGAAGTTTGATGAAAAATCATTGTAAGTGAAGTAGAAGGAGGTTAGCTAAGATAGAGTTAGCTAGAGGAGATAAATGCAGAGAGTCGAGACGCAATTGTAGCTCGAACTCCACTATTGTAATTTTACATTCTACCATTAATAGAAAAATGATAGTTTTTCCTGTTTTCAATTTCTGTGTAATGGGTGTTTTGTTATGAATGTCATTTGTATGCATTTGAGTTGTAGATGAATGTTAGAGATCATCAACAGGGATAGAGATACAACTTTATATCGGTGAGTGTGTTGAATTATATCTAGTTCTCTAGGATAAGTGCAAGGAGTGTGTGACAGAGAAAGGAAACCCTGTGAGACGACACGAGGAGTGCATGTATGAACTCAGTGGAGTCAGAAGAGAGGTTTCCAGGAGGGCATACCAGATTAATTCATAGACTCATGGAGAAATTTGAAGGTGGTTAAGTACCTTGGAAAGAAAAACTGTGTGGGAGGAAGCACAGTTTAGGGTTACGGAAGACTCTGAAACACTCTTCCATGAAGGCATCGAGTCGGTGTGAAGACGCATGATACCAACACACTTGGATGTGTTGGAACAATATGAGAAAGGAAGGCTTTGCAAGAGTGCATCGACAAAGGAAAGGATATGCCTTAACCCTTCCGTAAAGATAAGGGAGAAGCCATCGAAGAATGGATCTGAGTGCAAGGAGTGTTCCCAAAATACTGTAAGTCTATCTTACAATATTAGGAGGAAGAGAGGGAAGATTCCAAGAGGGAATGAGTAATTTCACAAAGGAACGGTGAATTTTGAAGGTTTTCAAGCCAAGCAAAGTCGCAAAATATTCTATGTAGAACTCTGCAAGGAGTGCAGAAGGACATAGAGAACAACCTAAGTCTCGAATAGAAAGAGTTTGCACTAAGTGTGAAAAAAGGGGTCGAGGAATTTCCAAAGTCCCAAAGGCCAAAAAATTATCCATCGTCAGAGGAGACAGGTGGCATAAGATCGAGAGGTTCAAGGATAGGAACTTCAGAAGGTTTTCCAGGAGCAAACAAAGATCTTCACTAGGCCGAGAGGTGTGAAGTGATTATGGACCGTTGGATCCTGAGGGAACACAAAATAGATCCATGCAGTTCAGGATAAGTCAAGGAGAGAATACTCGAGGCGTTGAGAAAATAGAGGACTCACAAATTCCAAAATCATGAGTTTATCACAACCATTGATCACGAGAGGAACGTGGATTGGTCCTGAAGAATTCACTGATGTGGGAATCGAAAAAAGTGAGAAATATTCTCACGAAAGTTTCAAAGTACAGAAGCACGAAGGGATATGGACCACAATAGAGGTTTGTGGTCACACCAAGGAGGGAGTCTAGAATAAAGATCTAACATTGTTGGCGTTAAATATATAAAGCATCAAGGAGAGGGTATACGGGTGCCACATAACCTGTGCCAGAAGAAGGAAGGACCTGTGATAGAGGTTTATGGTTCCAAGAGAAATCTAAGGAGTTGCTCCAACTCAAATATTGAATGATCCTAGACTAGGAGGTCAAGGAGCCCTTTGGGGGAGAAGAGGGTTTGTTCCAGAAGTGGTATAAGATCTTGATTTCTCTCAAGAAGAGAGAAGGAGATACAAGAGATATTTTGATACCAGAACTGGTATCATAGGTTGATTTATCTCAAGAAGAGAGAATGAGATACAAGAGATACTCTCATACCAAAAGTGGTATGAGAGCTAATGAAGAACTGATTTCTGTAAGTAAGAAGGACAAATTGCAATGCTCTATTGAGGTTGTTGCAAGGTGTGCGACATATGTTAAATAGCTAGGTGGGTTGCAGGTGAAGCGAGATGGCCATTGGAAGTCATGAGCACAATGAGGGGAGAGTATACCCACATAAAATAATAGTGGATATAGACAAGGAGCTCAGTGAAATATGATCCCATATGGAGAATCTAGAATTCAAGATGCACCAGGAGGTAAGGGTACATTGGAGGTATGAGTGACCCTTGAAGAGGACAACTAAATTCCATGTTCAGAAGATGTTGGCCAAAAGACATCAAAAAATGTTAAGGAGGTAGATGAGGCATGTTGGAAACCTCAGTGATGAAGGAAGGAGATATCGCAGAGGTGTCATAGGTTTCCAGGTGGGAAAGGAGAAGGGATTAGTGGATCTCATGGATTGCCAGGTTGGCAGAGGAAACATCCCAATTTTCTAAGTTTGCAAGGGAGGAGAGATGATCTCAATTGAGAGTTCACGTCAGCAGGGGGAGTTGACAGATGAGGAAGAGGCAGAAGAAATACCTCACTCAAAGGAAGATTCACACATAATTGTGAGTCGTGTGAATGAAGACAATGAGAAGTTAAAAACTTTCGCCATCAAGAAAAAGGATTAGAGGACCGTTTTGATCATTGGAGGAGTTGAGATATTCCTTCCAAGCGTCTGAGGAGAGGATAGCGTAGATTTTATAGATGCAATAGAAGGACAACAAGATGAGATTGTCTTGAAGGAGGAGGAACAAATACTGAAGTCTATCCAAATAGAGGAACGCTCGGTTGAGTTACTCACTCAATGGGAATTGGAGTTAAAGGAACTGGAGGATTGGTTGGATAGTCCAGAACCATAAGGTGTCTTCCATAAGAGGTCTATGCCTGAGGAAACACACCATCACGAGTTGCAGCTGGAGGAAGCTCAAAAGAAACTAGCCGAAGGACTGACGTGAGTTGATCTATCAGAGGTAGTAGTTGAGAAGAAGCCCAGTGATTAGGAGACTGCATAAGTGGAGGTTGCAACAGAGTGGAAAGTTCAAGCCACGAGAGATGAAGAAGATAACATGGGATATCAGTGTGATTTACCCAGAGGCAAGGAAGAAGTGCAGCGAGCTAGTCTGCAATAGAATAACCAATCGATGGAATAGCTAGACAAGGTGGTTGAAGAGATAAGGAAGTTGATGTTAGGGTCGACAGAAGAAGGGGTCAGCACGAGGAGGATGGAAAAAAAGGAACCTGTACACGCAGTAGGGATGATGTAGGAGCAGAAGAAACAAAGAAGAGCAGACAAAAGACAACTCCAGGAGAAAGTTTGGGATTGAGGAGGACTTCAACCACGATGGAAAGCTCATGAGTGGGAACTCATGAATTTCCTAGCCGTGGATTATGATGCAGGAGCATCACTCCACCTCAGCAAACTCCAGCTGATTAACATGCATGGTGCATATTAAATAAAGGGAGAGGCGTCTCTCTCTCATTTTTCCTCAAAGAATCAAAAGCGTGATCTTGGAATTTAATGAGGACAAGTTGGAAGAGCCAAGCTGTGAATTCGCACAAGCTAGAGATAAGGTCACCATTAAGTGGTTGACAACATGAGGGATCTGCATATGATTTGGATCATATTTCCATAATTGTGATTTGCCCATTAGATAGGCATTTTGAATGGTGATTTGACACCACTAGTTTAGCTTGCGAGGGAACCTCGATGAGCCCCTCTTGTATAAATTGTTGTTTTGTATGCATGATAGAGGCTATTGAAGTTTGATGAAAAATAATTGTAAGTCAAGTAGAAGGAGGTTAGATAAGATAGATTTATCCAGAGGAAAGAAATGCAGAGAGTCGAGACTCAGTTGTAGCTTGGAATCCACTATTGTAATTTGACATTCCACAATTAATAGAAAATAACATTTTTTTTCTGTTATCAATTTCTATGTAATGGTTGTTGTGTTATGAATGTCATTTCTATGAATTTGAGTTGTAGATGAATTTTAGAAATCATATGCAGGGATAGAGATATAGTTTTATATCAGTGAGTGTGTTGAATTAGATCTGGTTCTCTAGGTTAAGTGCAAGGAGTGCACAATAGAGAGAGGAAACTTTGTGATCTGACCTGAGGAGTGCATGTCTGAAATCGGTGGAGTCAGAAGAGAAGTTTCCAGTAGGGCATACCCTATTAATGCACAGACTCACAAATAAATTTCAAGGTGTTTAAGTACCTTGGAAAGAAAGATTGTGTGGGAGGAAGCATAGTTCAGGGTTACGGAAGACTCAGAAACACTCTTCCAGGAGGGCATCGATTCGGTGTGAAGAAACATGCTACCAAGACACTTGGATGCATTGGAACCCTTAGGAGAGGCCTAGAATTACTGAACATTATGAGGAAGAAAGGCTTTGTAAGAGCGCATCGACAAAGGAAAGGAGATGCCTTAACTCTTTCGTAAAGCTAAGGGAGAAGCCATCGAAGAATGGAGTTGAGCACAAGGAGTGCACCCAAGATACTGTAAGTCCATATTACAAGCTCAGGAGGAAGATCATGAATCTTCCAAGAGGGCATGAGGAAGTTCACAAAGGAAGAGTAAACTTTCAAGGTTTTCAAGCCGATCAAAGTCGCAAAAGAATCTGCGTAGAACTATGGAAGGAGTGCTGAAGGAATTCAATAACAACCTAATTCTTCTAAATAAATAGTTTTCACTATGTGATAAAAGGGGTTGAGGACTTGTCGAAGTATCGAAGTCTAGAAAATCTTCCATCATTAGAGGAGACAGGTGCCAGAATATTGAGAGGTTTCAGGATAGGAACTTTGAAAGGTTTTCCAGAAGAGAACATAGATCTTCACGAGGCTGAGAGGCATGAGTGATTCTCGATCATTGGATCTAGAGGGCACATGGAAGAGATACATGCAGTTAGGGATAAGTCAAGGAGAAAATGCCCAAGGCACTGGGAAAAGAGAGGACTCACGAAGTACGAACTCGCAAGTTGATCAGAGTCATTGATCGTGAGAGGAATGTCGACTGTAGATTGGTCCTAAAGAATTCATCGATGCAGGAATCAAGAAAAGGGAGTAAGCCACTCGTGAATGTTTTGAAGTATAGAAGCGCGAAGGGAGTTGGCCCATGGGCGAGGTCCATGGTCACATCAAGGAGGGAGTATAGCATAGAGGGATAGCATTGTTGGCATTAAATCTAGAAAGAGTCAAGGAGAGGGTCCACGGGTACCACATAACCTGTGCCAGAAAAAGGAAGGACCTGTGATAGAGGTTTTGGGTTCCAAGAAGAATATAAGGAGTTGCTCCGACTCATATATCGAATGATCCTAGATCGGGAGGTTGAGCAGCCTTTTGGGGGAGAAGGGGGTCATCACCAGTCCCTTATATATAATACATGATTTTATGTTGAACCTCATTTCTTACTCACAAACATGCTGAGCTATACCTAGAATACTCCCAAGCAAGTTTGATTTAAGCTCTTTTTTGACTTGTTTTCAAAAAATGAAAATATTTTTGAGTGAACTTGTCTCTTTCACACTTGTAAATTGGATTTGAAAGGACATCTATTTGGTGCAATTTTGTCCCTTTTTCAAACCAAGTAGACTAAGATTATGAAAAAATACAATTTTGGCGTTAAGTTGTAATTGCATATCATGCCCTTGCTTGCAGTATTGAGCCCATTGTCATTTCTTTCTTTTGTGTTATAAGTCATTCACCTCAACAATTTACATTCTCAACCAAGCAGAGCCTCGTTTATATCATTTGCAGCTTGACACCCTATACCCAAGAGGAAAAATTCCCCCAAGTGTCCATCTCTTGCATGCACCTCCTTTGATTGAGCATAGGTATGTTCCATTGTTGGAACTGGTTTTCTTACTTGTGACACTCGTTTCCCCCTTTGTATCATAGAATTCATTTGACTATGAAAAAACAAAAAAGGACATGCAAGAAGGGAATACTATCTTATATTAGCAGCAGTCATGTGACCTTTGAATAGAGAAAAACAAAATTGAATCCACTTGTAATAAACATTTTGGGTTTAGCATGACCTTAGGAACATGAGCTCGTTACAAAGAGTTTACTCCTGTTGTTGCAAGAGTTGGTTCTAGGCTGTAATAGAGCCAAGCCTTAGCACATTTTAAATGAAATAAATTTTGTCACTTGGACTTGACTTAGGTTGCATGCAAGTAAATTCCGAGATAACCTCAAACCACTTTTGATTGGAGACTTCCCCTTCCAACCCGAGAGGGATCTCTCAAAAATATGTCACAACAGGATATTCAATAGGCTTAACAGTGGGCAGATCTGTGGGTAACAGAAAGTTTTGGGTTTTTAGGGTTGATGGGTTGGACTGGAAAGTAGTCCATTGGGCATGGAGTCAAATGATCAAGCAAGTAATAATAGTGTTTCGGAAATGGAAATCCATGGAGCAGAGGCGAGATAGAAGTTGATTATAGAGGGAAGGATTTATAAAAAGTATGGCAGCAGAATAAAGATCAAACATATCAAAATGCAAGGAGCACCTAGAAATGAGTGAATTCCAAGAATAAATCAATGGAAAGAGATAGTTGGGACAGAGCATCTAGCAAGGATGAATTATGAACTTTCATATCTCTGCAAGAAACAACATATAAATTGTCCAGCAATAGAGCATCTAACAAATGGATGAATTCTATTACAAACACAGTTACAAATCAGGAAGCAAATGGAAATAAAACCAAGTGAAATGATGTGAAAATGAAGCAATAAGACATTCTCTACAAACAAAATCACAAGAATCTCTGATATAGATCGAAAATGATCTGTACTCTTTTATTAAACATGATAACAAGTGCTACAACCCAGCGGTACCACCCCTCTCTCCTCTTTTACAAATATTCCTCATATATGTATTGAGGTCGAAATCCTCTCTAATCTAAAAGATAACAACAGTTACAACCAATTCTTGAAACTTTCTGCCATAGAAAATGGGCCAAACTACCGAAAACTAGGGCTGCAGTTATGGCTCTGTATATCTCGAATAGAGACATATGTTTATACACTGAAACGGTATTTTTTGAATCTATTTGTTATGAGAAAAAACCTCTCTCAGTTCCCTGAGATCCATTTTCATTTGCCTCATATCTGCATTTTACAAACATGTGTCAAAATAGGAAAATATGAGATCCGAAAATTAGGGCTCTGAGATGGATTTGATTCTCCCAATATATGATAATTGTAGAAAAAATGAGATATTATTTTGATATTCTATGTGTTAGGCACAAAAACCTCCGACCGTTTCTCAAAATGATCCTCCAGTCACTCAGAATCATCATTTGCAAATGATGACTCAGCATAGTAAAAAATGGCACATTTCTGAAAACGAACCTCATCTTTTGGGGGACTTTTGAATTCCTTCAGAAGATCCAAATGAAATTATGAAGAAGCCAATAGAAATATTAGGATCTGTAGATGTCGATTGACTATTCGAACATGGAAAATGGCCTCCTGAAGGATGAGAAAAATGGTTTTTTTTTTTTTTGCAAAGGCCATTTTTTGCATATGACTGGAGTCCCAATTTCGGGTTTTCAGGTTTTGGGGTTTTAGGTATCATGTATTCAAGAGTTATGACATGAAAGGAATCCTGAATTGTGAAATCATGATGGGATTAATTAGGCGATAATCATTTGTCTTAATCTCTAAATTAATCACGATTAGCAATTAATCTTTAACCTTTCATGGATTTAAGTGTCGAGACTTCGATAACACTTGATGCGAGAAATCCTGAATCAAGAAATTGCGATGGGATTTATTAAAAGTTAAAATACTCTTAGCTTTGTGATTAAGCACAATTAAAACACAATCTTTCAAAAATCACAAAATTGA
Source organism: Picea sitchensis (assembly GCA_010110895.2). Taxonomy (NCBI): domain Eukaryota; kingdom Viridiplantae; phylum Streptophyta; class Pinopsida; order Pinales; family Pinaceae; genus Picea; species Picea sitchensis. Next base: position 13,687 of record SNQJ01S0145698.1, on the reverse strand, counting down.
AACTTAAAGCACGAAGGCAGCTTGAGTCGTGAAATCCCAATGAGACTTGTCAACATTAATCTTTCTTATTATTTAATTAACCCAGATTATCCTTTAATACTTTATGAATTCATGGATTGGGGATGTATTTATTAGGATATCTGCTTCGACCAAATCCTCGATGGAAAAAAAAACCGGACTGGTGAGATTTTTCTCCATGTGGCTTAATGCTTGGTGTATGCGGTCGTTCCACTGCCAATGCTTCCATTCATTCTCCTAAGTGACCGAAAGCCAAAATTTCAATATTTGTTACAACAGAGGCTCCATCTAGGGATTTTTCTTTCATGCAAAGCACCAAGAACAGTATACCACATTCCTTCATCCATTGGGTGACCTGAAATCATCCTTATCAAACTCTGAACTCTGTCACTTTACTTGCACCTTTCTGAAACAAAAAACCTCTTATGCGTTCATTGGGCTATGGAGTTGTAATGCTTTAAAGAAAACCATACTGGATTCCAAACTAAATCGGAAGCATACTGAAAACCATTGTTGTACTCTAGTGCTCAAAGTCAAGCTTATTTATATACATCACCTACTCTAACCAATATCACTACTTTGTTCAAGTATAGGAAAACTTCCAAATCAACCAAGCGATTATACGACTAACAAACTTAATTATACTTCCATATTTGAGAAAAAGGATGACAAAAAAAGATGCAAATTTCAAAACATGCCCTAGGAGCAGGTACTTATAGTTTTGAAATTCAAAGTTCAAGAAGTTGGAAACAAAACATCCAGTCCCCATTTTGACTCCATATAAACTTCTACTGGATCGTAGAAGGGAAGAGATATACCAATTTCACAATTAATCCATACTTCCTCCTGTTGGGAAAGCTGTCTGAAATGTTTTTGTGCACTTTGTCCACTACTGATTTTTTCTTCGACTGGTGAAAAAATGTCACATTTAAACTTACTGGTTTGTCGCTCAATGGTTGCTAAACAGGGAGGAGAGATCAATTGTTTCAATAACCTCTCCTTATGTCCTTCACTTACTATCCAAATATCTTCTTGGTAGTTGTCATACATAGGCTGATCTCTTTCATGATGTTGCTGATTTCTTTCCTATTGAACCAAATTTTTTTGTTGCTCATCATCTTCAGAAACACTTTCACCACATTCATCAAACAAAGGAGGACTGCTGTAAATTTTCGTGTGTGATGAAAAATAAATTTTCTCTTCTTGTTCTTCTGGATATTCATCATAAATAGGTTCATCAGATATCTCAGGAGTGTCATCACTAAGACAAATGCTAGGAATATCAATCGTGAAGCTATCTATCTCAGATCCACACTCCTCCAAATTATAGTCTAAAGTATCTTCGAACAACAAACATTCTTCAAGGTTATTAAACATGACAACCCTATCTTCTTCATGAAACAAAACAATGTCTACAAGATGATCCTCTGGCCGAAAATCATCATCATAAATTGGCTTACTAACTTCCTCTAAAGTTCCATGGTTGTCATGATTTAAACTTAGATTTTCATTTTAAGTAATAGAAGAAGTTTCACTCACATGTTCAGGAATATGTGAATTTTGTAGATCTTTGTAAAGAGGGGTTGCAACATGACTGTTCAGGAGTTGATCTATCTCTTATTCTGTTAAAGGAGGAGGTGGTCTATGCAATTTCTGGATCAAACAACCATTTTTTTCTTTCTCTTCTACATGTTGACCATGATGTCGAATATCTTCTTCTTGAATGTGATCACAAGAGCTATCATATCCTACTTTTTTATCAGCCAACTCTTCTTCGTACTGATTATCTTCATCGACTTGAGAAATTTCTGATATTCCTTCCTCCTCTTCAAGAAGATGTGTTTGATTTGTTTGTATTATAAATTATATATTACATCAATCTTCAAAAAGTATTTTAGCTGAATAAATTCTTTTACAATGCTGATAAAAAAGTATGTGAAAATCTTTCAATGAAGGAATATTGGAATGAGGTAAATATTTATACCAGATTCTAGCATCTCTTTCTAATGAAAACATAAACAATTTCATGAGGACATCTTCATGATGTATATTTAATTCATCCACGAGCTTGTGGAATTAAAACAAGTGTTGGGCGGGATTGTCGTCTGCATATTCTCCAAATTTAGGAAGGACATTTTCCCAAACTTTAATGTCTGGAACAGTGTTTGGAAAACATAAACATTTGCAAATTCCAAAGGAGAAAACCTTGTAGCAATCCAAGCGGCGAATGAATCCGACATTTTGCAATTCAAGCAGCTAATGAATCCCACATTTTGAAACCAGTGGAGTTGCTAGTGAATCATGTAGAGTCTTCCAACCAAGGAGTCACCAGGTGAATGATCATAGCCAATTGAATGCCTATCCCTTGTTCACCATCAAGAAATAGATCTGAACTTTTTGTTGTATCCCAAGGAAGATAACTTCTTTCCTCCATCCCTAGCAATGACAACAGAAAATGTTGTCACAAGAGTTGGTTCTAGGCTGTAATAGAGCCAAGCCTTAGCACATTTTAAATGAAATAAATTTTGTCACTTGGACTTGACTTGCGTTGCATGCAAGTAAATTCTGAGATAACCTCGAACCACTTTTGATTGGAGACTACCTCCTCCAACCCGAGACTGATCTCTCAAAAATATGTCACAATAGGATATTCAATAGGCTTAACAGTGGGGAGATCTATGGGTAATTGAAAGTTCTGGATTTTTAGGGTTGATGGGTTGGACCGGAAAGTAGTCCATTGGGCATGGAGTCAAATGATCAAGAAAGTAATAAGAGTGTTTCGGCAATGGAAATCCATGGAGTAGAGGCGAGATAGAAGTTTATTACAGAGGGGAGGATTTATAAAAAGTATAGCAGTAGAATAAAGAGAAAACATATCAAAATTAAAGGAGCACTTATCAATGAGTGAATTCCAAGCATAAATTAGTGGAAAGAGATAGTTGGGATAGAGCATCTAGCAAGGATGAACTCTGAACCTTCATATCTCTACAAGAAATAACCTATAGCTTGTCTAACAATAGAGAATCTAACAAATGGATGAATTCCATTATAAACACAATTACAAATTCGGGAAAAAATGAAATAAAACCAAGTGAAATGATGTGAAAACGAAGCAATAAGACATTCTCTGGAAACAAAATCACAATAATCTCTGATATAGATCGAAAATTATCTGAACTCTTTTATTAAACATGATAATAAGTGCTACAACCTAGGGGTACTACCCCTATCTCCTCTTTTAAAAATATTCCTCATATATGTATTGAGGTCGAAATCCTCTCTACTCTAAAATATAACAATAGTTACAACCAATTCTTGAAACTTTCTGCCATAGAAAATGGGCCAAACTGTCGAAAACTAGGGCTGCGGTTACAACTCTATATCTCTTGAATAGTGACATATTTGTATAAATGGAAAGAGAATTTTGTGCATCTGTTTATTATGAGAAAAAACCTCTCTCAGTTCCCTGAGATCCATTTTCATTTGCCTCATATCTACATTTTACAAAGATGTGTCAAAATAGGAAAATATGAGATCCAAAAATTAGGGCTCGAAGATGGATTCGATTCTCCCAATATATGACACCTATAGGAAAAATGAGAGAGGATTTTGATATTATATGTGTTAGGCACAAAAATATTTGCCCGTTTCTCAAAATGATCCTTGAGTCGCTTAGAATCATCATCTGAAAATGATGACTCAACACAGTAAAAAATGCCACATTTCTGAAAACGAACCTCATTTTTCGGGGGAATTTTGATTGCCTTCACAAGATCCAAATGAAATTATGAATAAACCAATAGAAATATTAGGATCTATAGATGTCTATCGAATATTTGAAGGTGGAAAATGGCCTCCCCAAGGCTGATAAAAATGTTTGTTTTTTTTTCCCAAGGCTGCTTTTTGCATATGACTGGAGTCCTGATTTCAGGTTTCAGGGTTTTGGGTATCATGTCTTCAATATTTATGACATACAAGGAGTCCCAAATTGCGAAATCACGTTGGGATTAATTAGGATATAATCATTTTTCTTAATCTCTCAATTAATCACGATTAGCAATTAATATTTAACCTTTCATGGATTTAAGTGTCGGGACTTCGATAACACTTGACGCGAGAAATTCCAAATCGCAAAATTGTGATGCGATTGATTAAAAGCTAAAACACTCTTAGATTTTTGATTAATCACGATTAAAACAATGGCTTTCAGGGTTTCAGAAATCGCAAACTTGAAACTTAAAGAACGAAGGCAACTCGAGTCGTGAAATCCTGATGAAACCATTCAACATTAATCTTTCTTATTCTTTAATTAACTTGGCTTCTCCTTTAATAATTTAGTGAATTTGGGGATCAGGGCTGTATTTATTAGGATATATGCATTGACCAAATCTCCGATGCCAAAAAACCCAGACTCGTGATCTTTTTCTCCATGTGGCTTAATGCTCGGTGTATGCGGTCGTTCCATTGCCAATGCTTCCATTCATTCTCCTAGGTGACCGAAAGCCAAAATTTCAATATTTGTTACAACAACTCCTATGAATGGTTACTCTTCCAGTCCCTATGGAGAGTTTGATTGATGCCTCCTCCATCAAAAAGTTTCATCATTGAGTCTATGTTTCCAGAGTCTTCCATATGTTTCATGCTCTTGTTCAAAGGATGTCTATCAACCTGTGTCACCCACTCCTCAAAACTCTTGACTTTGCATGTCAGCCATACCCTCAGTGTGTCTCATAATCACATGAATTTGTAGTCCTATTGAGCACGCTAGTCCTACTTTCCTGATTGTTAGGTAACATCGAACCCAACATTCAACATTTCATCATCAGTCACTGACTAGGTGTTTTCCCTTTTGTTTGATGGAAATACATCTATTCACACATTGGGATTTGTGCAGTGTCTTGGATGCCATTATCCCTATTGTTGGTTTTCTCTCCTTTTTCAACATGTTTCCTTATTGGTTTTTATTCATAGGGTCTTTTTCGTGTAACTCTTGCACCTGGAACACGAGAAAGATGCACATGGTCGTTGGTTCATGAAATTGTTCTTTGTCCGATTTCCTCCAAATTATCAATATGATGTTTCTACCTAGTGTTGAATGATGAGAGATGCCTTAATTCTCTCCTTTCAATGGGTCTCCTTCCATCAAATTTATCTCATCTATTTTGGAGACGAGACCTAGAGTCTTATGATTACCTAGAGGCTTACAGTCATTAGTGGCAGGGCCTCTTACCATCGACAATTGGGAATACATCAATGTCTCCTGATCGATGGATTCTTCAATTGTTCAACCTTGACTCCTTTATTCACACTTGTAAGACTGTACTCGTTGCCTTCATACCTACTTTCATAATCGGTTGGTTGTCTCCCATTTGTTAACGATATACCTTCATGATCGGTAATCAAAAGAAGTCTCATTGTACTCAAACTCAACTCCTTTATTCACACAATGTAGACTTCCACCCTTGGAAGATTGTGTATAAGACTTGAAGACATCAGTTTATATTCGCAACTTTCCTGATTTGTTGCCACCTTTCATTGGACCAATACCTATGTGACTTTAGTGATCATGGGATATCATATTATACTCCATTGTATATAGATATCTTCATATTGATTTTGAGACTGGATTTATTGGGCCTTGTTCGTGACTATGACAAACTTTGTTATGTAGCCACCTTTGTATTGCCTATTCATGGCCATGGACAACTATTTTGTATATTTTCACATGGATCTGCAGTGTAATTCAAACTGGAAGCCATGTATGGAAATTCAGTACAAATTTTAATGAGCAAGTAGTTCTTTCAATTGGGTCCCCATAAATCCACTTTTGGGTCTTATAATGTATTTCGACCATCGAAGATACTCCTCTAACCTGGCACAATAGTGGGCATCTATTATAGATAGGTTTGCCTCACCCTATGAAAACTTTCACATAAGTCCTTTTTCCATTTCCCTATGCAAACTTGAAGTCCCTTTTTGAAATTCCCATAGATAAAAACATTATTTTTCCACATATACATGCCCTATATATAGTACAACATGTGTATATGTAGGTTGCACCACTACAACTCGTGTACATTGGGATTTGTGCCCAAAATTAAAAAAATGGTGTCGAGTTTCCATGTCACGTCACGAGATCTATGACCCTTGGCCTTCCATATACTGGAAATGTTCCAACTCGACCCTTCAATTCCACTTAAAGGCTACAAATGGGTCAAATCTGAGCTATGGAAAAGAGGAGAAGAATTCAACTTTGAGAGCAAAGTTACTCTGGAGAAATTATGCACTTCATATTGAGTCTGCATCCCTTTGTCCTTTTAAGTCTGAATAGATTGTTCAACCTCCAAGATATCCCCTACTTGATTGAGAACCTCATTGTCTCTCTTATATGATCTTGCCTTTGGTGGAGGATTGAAGTGGTGGAGGCCCAACTGGAAGGAACTTAGTTTGTCAGTTTTGAACCGTGCCAACACAGAAGTTTGTAATTCATTCACTTATGCTAATTACATTTTAATAGAAATACTCTTTTCTCGTCCAAATAATATATTTCAAACATTTGAATTGTTATTCCATGGGAATATTTTTTATTAATTGCAATGGATTATGCTATTGAATGTGACAAAATTATATAGTATAACCGTATTCTTGTGTTTCTTGGTTTTTGAGGACAAGTTGCAGGTGTATTTCTTTGAGTCAAGTGCCCAACGATGGACTTCATCAAATGTATGGATGAGGTAGGCCTTTTATCTTGTCTTGCTAGCATATTTGTTTATATAGCATACCTGAGATTATACTTTATTTCTACAGTCATTTCCATCTGTTGTGGTTTAACCCTATCCATAGAAATAGTTTCCACATAACAATGTACGCAGAAAATATTACAACAACATGTTTGGGATTTTCAACAACCCTAGATGCTAAGATGCCATCTTATTCTATGGTGTTATTTAAATATGGTGGTTATTGTGACTAATTAATTATATGTTAGGATATATTAACCAATTAATACTATTGAAATATGGCTATAATAGATCATTCTTAACTTTAAATTTATTCAAAAATGATTACAAAATAAACATATACTCTTTTAGATGATGAAAAAATCTATGTTTTTTTGAGAAAATAGACTTTGTAATTCTATAATATGTATAGGTTAGATACGCGTGACTGGTTCTAATGGTTGAGAATATGTGTTTCCTCCTTGGAAGTCACATATTCAAACCCAAAGGGCGATAGGGTATGTATACATCATGGCTCGGTCCTGACCTTCCTCAAACAAATGTAATAACACCTTCTTCTTCTTCTTGTCTTCCTTAATCTTAAATCTACTAATCACTTGTAAGTATACAATAATTGTTATTCAATATTAAGTATTTAAAACATCGTAGTTTTATTAAGAAATATATTTTGTAGTTACAGAAGTGATAAATTCATCTTACAAATACCCATTAACCCTTAAAACACATAAAAAATAAGTATGCATAAAGATAAGGGTTAATATGGATTTTTTATGCCATTTTTTTTGTTTTTCATTTTATTTTATTAAATTTAGATCCATCGACCCAAATTGTAATCAAAAACATATCTTCTATCATGAGTTTTGATAGCTAATGTCTCCTTTATTAATGAAATAAATAAGGGGTAAGATAATAAGTGGACAAACATGACATTCTAGGTGAGTTATCAATATTTTTAACTTCAAAACCTTTAAAAGGAGGTCAAGTTTGTCTAGGTATTAACTTACTCCCATAAATAAACAACACAAGTAACAAGAAGATATCTCATTCGCCTAGCTCCATACTATACAACCCCTTGTTCAATCCCTAGAATATATGAAATTATGACCTTTTAACCCATAATATTTTTTCAAGTGGCTTGTTTATCCTTATGGTTTACAATGGTGGGTTAAAGTTTCAATATTGGGCTAACTACACAATCAACAAGAATATCTCTCATGCTTATAGGTAATGATGTAACATAGAAAATGGGGCATTGTTCTCAATAAATTTAACAACCTCGAATTCTTCCTCTGTCGAAGTTCCATGAGTGCTCATGGATATTTGGGTGAGATTTCCACGTAGGGTTATCATATTTTCTCTAAATAATCCTATTACTCCCATTGAAGGAATCATAGCAGGATTTCCTAAAGTTTCCCAAGTTTTTTCTGTCATAATATTCACCTGTGTGTCTTCATCCAGAACACAGTCAACGTCGAAGTCTCCTATTCTTGCTTCTCTGCACTCTTTTTCTTTGAGGATCTTTTCTAAGTTGATATTTCGGTGGTCATTCAAGGTTTCTTTCATTTGCAGCAATATAGTCTCTAATTTTTTCTGGGGTTCTACCATGGTCTCAGTGTCTTGATCTTTCTTAGGGTGTTCTTGTCTCATATCCATTCTTTCAAGCTTAACAATCATTCTAGAGAAATCTAAAACTTCATGGCCCACAGCTTTGCAACAAAGACAACTAGGTCTTCTATTAGGGCATTCCTTAGCAAGATGTCTCGGTCTTCTGCAATTGTAACAAAGATTTAGTCTTCTCTTTCTTTGAAAGGATCCCCAACCTTTCCTGTACTGTGCACTAGGATCATAGTAGCTAACTTGCAAAAAATTATTTCTAGGATATTCCATCCAATTGTTAGTCAAAACATTCTCTCTATGCATAGGAATAACATATCTTTAACTATTCTTATCAGATTTACTCACATTAAACCTTCTTTCATCTAGTTTCACCTACTTTTCAAGCTAGGACAAAATTTATCAAATATACCTAGATCCATACTTTTGAAACAAAAGATTCCACTTATCTTACCATTAATAAAGCACAAAGATTTCATATATTACCTCTTCTCTTTAGATCAGACTTATTTTCTTAGAATAGATATTCATAAGTTAAGTAGGATGTTGCATACTAGAGAAACAGATCTACACACAAAGCTTTCACAGTTTCAAGTTAGATCTTCACACAAAGCTCCTTTTTCCTTAGTTCCCAGCAATCACAGTTTCAGGTCCCAACAACAGAACCATTTATTGGCATAGGGGCAGACCCAGGGTTCAATGCTAAAACAATGCACCAAAAAAACCCTAACTACCGACCCTTTCGGCAACACCTATGAAGAAGATGAAGTCTCACCCGAGCTAGAGGCAGGGGTGGTTGTAGGACTCCAGTGTCTACAACCTTAGCTGGGACACAGATATGTGATTGTAACACTTTAACATAACACTTAGCAGTGATATTTCATCAATAGATAGCCTTATTTTACAGCGCAACTAAACCCTAATAAGAGACCAGAGCAATATTCATCTAGATCTAGTATATTCAATCACTAAGCACATCAACATATATTAGATCTAACCTTAATTCACATTATTCATCACTAAGCTACCATATCAGATCCTTCTAAGCATATATTAGAGCACTAAACATTTAACCATATAAACAAGAGGACAACCATAAACCACAAAGAAAACACAACACAAGATATACGTGGTTCACCCCCACCCTGGGGATACATCCACCGACTCTTCTTCTTCATTTCTTCTTGTCAATATTCTACATGCACAGAGCCTTGATATCTTACTCTGTAGAGGATAGGAGATCTACACATTTCACTAGATCCTCCTTCCCCAAGCTAGGTTACAACACAAAGCCTACATATAGTCTCTTACAGTCACTTTCACTCAACCTTGCAAATCTCACATAGCATGCACAAAGAACTTACAACCATCACTTTCACTTAGCACAACTCATAACTGAATGACTCCTTCTTACATCACCTAGTCTTCTATTTATAAATTACAACATTGTTCCTAAACATGGGTAAACCCATGGGTCGGTATCCCCATAACCGTTACATAAAACCAAAACCCAAAAATCCCTAAAAAGGGTCTGATATCCTGTGATCTCTTGTTTTCCTTGCGCTCCACTTTCGACAGCTTTTCGAAGTCCCAAAAATAGGTCAAACATGACCAAGGGTCCTCACAACTTGGTCAAGGGCCAATAATTGCTTTCATTCTTTGAAACTGAAGAACCTGAGTCATACTTGTTGTTATCACCATATAATTTTCAAATGGTATCCAAGTGTTAGAATTTTAGCAAAAGTCTATGTCGCTAAGGAGATATGATAATTTAGAGAACCTGGCTATACCTGGCGAAGTATAGAGAAATATAGCAAATGTGTGAAGGGTAAATCTCGATGAACCATCGATATTGAAACCGGCCTAGATCAACAACTAAGGTTCATATTAGGGACTAAAATAGAGTGAAGATTAAAGAGTTGAGAGCGGACCAAGGCAAGCCATTATGGTTTTATCGACAGATGTGTGGCACCTCTATAGGTACATCGGGGAAAAAAGTAGTCTGACTAAAACCACTTTCTCCAATCCCCGATGCCAAGTCACTGGGTAAACGCGGACCATATATCTTACAGAAGCCCGGATCAATGACTGAAACTCATATCGGTGATTCAAGTAGCGCGAAGGTTAATAAATTGAGGGCAGGGTAGGGAAAACCATTATGGTTTAAATCGTGGAAACGTGGCACCGTCAGAGGCACATCGAGGAAAAAAGCGGTCCACCTAAAATGGTTTTCTCCCAACCCCAATGTCAATAGGTACCTATAAATGGAAGACCCCTCGACATTATTTTATGATAAGTTGAAGGATTCAAATTCTCATAAATTTGGCTCAAAGCATCCATTTGAAACTCAAGCTCAGAGTTGAACCAAATTCATATTTCTTTTGTTGCTTAACAAGTATTTTGCACCATGGACACTAATCCTGTTATCTTATCTGTAAATGAGCAAGACATCTCCTTCAGAGAAGAAGCCCTAATTGATAGAGACTATGACATTTTCGACACAAAGATAATGGTCTCACCCGTTTCTGTGTACCGATCAAATTTGTTGGACAATGTTGGAACATGCATTCCTTTCCTCTAAGTAGCTCAAGCATCCATCACCCCTTACGTCATAGAATTATTCTTATGTTTCCATGAATTTGTAAGATGGTGTGCAGAGTGATATTCTCAGGAAGAAAGAGTCATTTTGAATAAATTAGGGTCAGAAGTTTTATGTGAAGTAGATAGTCCATCGCTCCGACACACCCTAAGAAAGATCAATTTATAGAGAATTCCCACCAGAAGTAAAAGGTTGGTTTCTACAAACCATCATCAAACTTGAACACCAATCAGAGAGTCTGTCATTACCTACCAATGTAAGTATCATGGTCATCGATGTCCAATGGGCCTGTTCTCTATTGAGTCAAATTTTGGGAATGGATAATGACAAGTTTGTGGTAGAGTTCATGTTAGGTTTCCTGTTGACTTTATTTATGTTAGAGTCTGGTCAGTCACTCTGTGTCAGTTTTGACAAATTTATTGTCAATAATATACATCAGCAGCTAATTAACTTCAACTCACTAAGGCACTTTAGGTGCTATATGCACTTGTTAAGAATGTTCCTGGAGTCTAACAAAACCGAATTTCCTGAGACTGCATTTATTTCAACCGAGTGTAAAATAATTACCATGCTTATTTTCATCAATAAGATTATGTCTAGGGTGTACAGTCTTATTTTTGGTTCAGACTTGCCAAGGGTCCTCAAAGAGATGAAAACCAGTTTGTAACCAAATCCAAAGAGAAAGGTAGGAGACTGGATGTTGTTCATACAATCCATTGTAATTTGGGTATATGGTTACCAAGAAGGACCTTATCTTTTACTAGTTTTTCTGACTCCTAGAATATTTTCTTTGGAGTTCATAAGATAGAGGATCATCTCAGAAACTGAGCATTTTTTGAAAGAACACAAGGCTTCTAATCTAAAATTTCCTTTCATAGTAGGTCCCTTTGTGGTGAAGAATAAGTCCTGTCTGCCTCAGATTCAATCCAAACTCAGTGAATTTGGTTTCACACAATTACAAGGAAGAAAATATGACCCTCACCAGATCATATCAAAGAGGAGATTGGCAAGCAGACAAGGTCCCTATGAACACAAGCACATTGAAGGATTCGAGAAGTTGGCCAATCTATAAACTTGTGTATATATGGAGGTCATTATGCAGCATGATCAAACAAAAAAAATGGAACTAGCTTATCAACAGAGCCCAACACAAACACCTTCTCCTAGGTTGATTTTCAAAGATCCTAAAATGAGAGTCTACAACAAGAGGAGAAGTTCAGAGGCTCTGGGTGCCAGTAGCCATCAAGATATTCTCAAGAAAATGAATATCACATCATCCTCTCAAATATTTGACTTGGAAGAAGAAGAACCCAAAGAGAAAACATACATGCAAATGATAGAATGCGTGACCAAGAACGAAGAAGCATGTATGGGAAACAAACCATAGACTAAAAGCAGTACAAGGATTTTTAGCAGCAGGAAACACATATTTAGCTAAACACCTGGGGAAGTTTATCAGTCCAAGGAAGATTTAATGAACCAGTACGCTTTGAAGGGAAGTATGGCCAACAATGAAATAAGGGACCTTTTGCCTGAAGTGGAAAAGGCTTCCCAGTTTAAAGCTTCCTTATTCTCATTCAAATATGTGGAAAAGAAAACATTGAACATAGCAGTGTTTGATGATGATAAGGTATCTGAGATCAAAATGAAATATGAAAATACTGGTTTCCTTGACAAAGTAAAGTTCCATAGAAATGTCAGCAATATGTTATATTCTAATTATCCGAGTTTAGTTCTAAGGGTTGCAAGATTGACAACAAATGCACTCAAACTAGATGGGCATTTGAAATAGGAAAATGCATCTAGAAAATCCTGGATGGCATGGGTCAAAAGGATAGGTTTTGAAGGTCCTCAAGGGGTGAAATATTCTCTGGATGAAAAGGATAAGATGATCCAAAGATTAAAGAAAAGGCTAAAGATGTCACCTACAGACCATCCACAATCAACAAAACTGGCTGATTTGGAAGAGGAGAAGGAAACATTCAGACGAGAAGCACTTAATTACAAAGCTAAAGTGCAGTTGGAAAAAAGAAAGAGAATTGGTCACAATCACAAGCAATGACATCAGATATGGATGCCATCGTACCTATTAATACAAAATATGGATCTATCACTGAAGGTTTGGTTTAAGATATGTCCCAGGTAAGCATCAAAATAGGGGAGATCAAAGGTTTCAACAAATTTATAGAAAATTTGAAAGAAGAGATGAAGGTGAAAGATGAGAAGATGGATCAATTTCATAGAGATAATCAAGATTTGCAAGAGAGAGTGAGAAAGCTGAAAACCAGGTTGAAAGGAAAAATGTTAAGAACCAAATATCAATATAGCATAGAAAAACCTCATAAAAAGTACTCAACACCTTGAGAAAGAGATAATTTCATATAATAAGCCTCTTCAAGGGGGCAACCCCCTTTTACCCCACTTAAATGTTCAAGTACAAGATGATTCAAAATGAAAATGTCTCTTTGGTATATATAGGAGACTACGAGCTATAATTACAACTAATGGCCTAAAGTTGACATAAATAAAATAACATTACTAATATAATATGCCCCAATTAAGGGGTAATGAGATAATATTAGGGCTTAACATGCCCCTCCCCTTGAGACAAGTGTTTTCCACAATGCTTGAGTAACTCTGGATGCTTCTGTATAAAAGACTCATCTTCCCAAGTGGAATCGTCAACTGGTAGTTTCCTCCACTTAATGAGATACTC
>SNQJ01S0145697.1:1421-24043 GCA_010110895.2 Picea sitchensis | reverse complement strand
TGTTTTGTTTATGCCTTGAAGTATCATGATAATAATGGTGGACCACCACAAGGAAGATTGATGTTATGTGTAAATTAATATGCATGCATGTGTATCTTATGAAGGTGAACATTTGAAGGATAGGTTGTTGTCCACTCATGAGTGGAGATATTTTTCAGACAATGATAGGTGTGAAACAAGGAGTTACATGGTGAGATAGTACCATGAGGAGGGATTGTATAAATACCCTATCAGAATTCAAGAGCCATGAATTGAGGATTATTGAAATCTAGATAGTGGACTGCAGAGGCTTTATTTTATGCCAATAATTATGGACTACATTCTAAAAACATGCATGTGTGGAAGGCTACATATGCTAAAACAATTGTTAATGGTAGTAATATTGGGCTAAATATGGAGGCAAATAAGTTTCTTCTATTATCAATAATGCAGATGAGAAGAATGGGAGAACATAAGGACACAAGGATCTAGAAGGATTCAAGGACAACCATCTACAACAACAAAAAAATAAATAAATAAATTGAAATAAATATGCATTGTAGTGCATGATAGAAGTGATGTACGATGCATATGATAAACATAGAATGAATGTGCATGAAGTGGGCATGATAAGATTTAACGATTAATGCATATTGATGTATGTTTGTGTATATGGACATGCTAGAACATGATTGTTGCATTGTTGTAGACTAAGAGTAGTTTGTTGATATATGTATATGCATGAATTAATGATGATGTGATATTTGAATAAGACTGATGGTGGATTGTGTATCCAGGAAATTATTTATAGCATGGATGAAGATGTCGATGATGATACTACATATGAAAACCATCCATGCGAAAACAAATGATGATGGTAAGATGTTGATCAACAGGTTAAAGAAGGGAGCTTGTAAGCTTATACAAATTATCAAATGATCTTGTAGGACCAATTAGTGTAATAACATCCATGCAGGTATGCAATTGGGGTTGTTTATGATGTATAAATGTTGAAGGTAATTGAGGTAAGAATTCCCTCAACTTGATTTTCACTATTTGAGATTTATTTAAAGGAAGAGGGCCTTGAGTATATGAAACTTATTTATGATTGAATGCATTCGTATGATAAATTTAATTGCACATGGTGTTATGTTGGTTATGAGATCATAACCAATTTAAGTTAGGAAACATTACTCCTATTTTAGCGATAAATTCCATTAGAAATGGTCATCTGTGAGGCCATGATGTGGTTGGATATGGAAGGGCTATAGCACCATCCAAGTTCATAATGGTTTCCCCTATATAACTGATGTTTGTACTGCAACCTCTTTTTCAACATGGGAGAACACTAAGATAATTATATTCCTAGTGTTGTGTATGGATTGAAGAGGAAGGTATCCAAATGATAGGATAAGTAAATGGAGAAGATTTTGAATAATGTGTTAAGGTGTTGGACAGACCGTCCAACTCACCATGGTGGAACTCATGACATGAACATATGGTATTCTGGAGTCGATGCAAGGATGCATGGTGTAGATGTGACCATGGCTACTATTGACACATTAGTTTTATTTAATGGTGAAGTTTGATTGCATTATGAAAGGCTTGGTATGTTGATAATTCATGTGCATGAATGATAGTTTAATTTTTTTTTAATATGAATAATGGTTGGAAATGATTGAATTGTTGGTTAGATACAATTATGAGATCATTTCATGAATTTTTTAAAATTTACATAAGTACTAAAAATATATTTGGTCAAGTGAGAATTTAAAAAATCGTAGGAAGAATGGTATTGGATATGGTATGGATGTAATCCCATGAATAAGACCAATTGTTGTTATTGTATGATCCAAACATAATGAAAATAAATATGATTCCTCGGAGGGAAAAAAAAAAAAAAATCTTATATAAAACAATTTTGAAATTTATAATTTAAAATTGCTAACAATTTTTTTGGTTGCATTTCAATTGAGAAAATGCATGAGGAAGTGTCTTGGATACATCTTGGATGTAAACCCATAAAGAAGACTGATGCATGTTGTTGTGCGAGCCAAACATAATGAGCAGAAGACTTATGCTTGGGAAATTTTACTTCCTTTATAAAAAATATTTTTGGAATTTGAGGGTGTTGGTTTTCACAATTAGGCATAATTGTTTCTTGCGTTGTCTGGATTTAAACTGTGTGGGAAATTTTGAAACATCCAACATTTTGGGTGGATAGTCCACTCATTGTCAGGGACAAAAGAAGCTTATGAGTGAGAAAAGAGTGCCAAGAAATGACTATAAATAGGATTAGGGAGGAAATATGTTGTTGAAGGGAGGGAGGAAAGTCAAATTGACATTTGAAATGAGTTTTTACTTGATGGATTAGCCATTAGGAAATAGCATAGTTGTTGTAAAGAATAGTGTTAAAATAATTAAAATAGTGTTATAATAATAATTAAAATGAGAAATGGAAAATGTCGATATGAAGGAAAGTAATGTAAAAATAAAAAAAGAGAAAAGGATATTCAATAATTAAATAGGATAAGAGAATAGAGATATTGTTGAAGAGAGGGAGAGGAAAGTCTGATTGACAATTGAAACAGACTTTGAATTTGTCAAATAGTTGTTAGGAAAGAAATTTATCCATTAAAAGGGTTGAAATAATATTAAAATAATTAAAAGAGAAATGGAAATTTGTGATTATGAAGGAAAGTAAAATAAAAATTCAAAGGATGAGAAAGGGAGAGTTGATAATGAATAAAGGAGGAAAGAAAATAAGGGGTAAAATTGACAAATTAATAATAAGTGGAATTAGGAGGAAGGGGATTAAACCAATATTTGTAATATAAAAATTAAAGGATGAGAAAAGGAGAGTTTATAATGATTGAAGGAGAAAGAGAATAAGGGGAAAAAATATTTGAAACATATTTTGAGAAAAAGGGGGGAATATGAGAAAGGGGATAGAACAAGATATGAGAGTTAGGTTTATTATTTGAGGCGATGAATAATTGGCTTCTAGGATGGCTCAACTTGCATCCATCTTCTCTATTGAAATTAATGGGGTGGTTTTAGATTTCAAGAGCTTCCTGAATGAGGTGTGAGGTGTAGTGGGGAGCTGAGGTGAGAATTGTTTTTTGGTCAAATAAAATAAGGTGTTTAGTTTTATGATATTTATTTGCAATAGTATATTTGGAGATGCAATTATGGGTTGTGTCAACAATATGCTCCTTGAGTTGGGATTTAAATGATCTTCCAGTTTATCCAATGTATAATTTTCCACAGGAGCAGGGGATTTGGTAAACTCCTAGGCCAAGCATTGGATCCAACTTGTCCTTGGCATTACAAAAAAATTGTTTAAGTGTTTTGCAGGGTTTGAAGAGGGTTTCAATATTTGTTTTTGCCAGTAATTTTGAAATTTGATCCGTGGTGCCTTGGATGTAAGGAAGAGAAATGAGAGCTCGGTGCGGAGAGGATGGGAGAATTTTAGAGTTCGGATGTCGGACTAAGTGGAAATATTTGTTGATTTGAGAGATAGAGTATCATTAGGATATAAAGGACATTATTAGATGGGATTTTTATTTTTCGAAAAATTGGGAAGAGGATATTTATCTAGCAAGGGAGATGAGAGTTTTTAAGATGATGGATTTCTGAGTTAGGGGATGATGGGAACGATCATGAAGGTATCGACCAATATGGGCATTTTTCGAATAAACTTGGTGAGTGAGAGATCCATCATAAATAAGTGAAATAGGAACATACAAAAAGGGGAGAGCATTTTCCTTTTCCAATTCCATTGTGAACTTGATATGTGGAGAAATGTAAGATGTTGGAGAAAGGAGATGAGGGAGGAATTCTTATGGGACCAAACCAAAAAGGTGTCATAAAAAAATAGAAACCAACATTTGGTTTTGAGATTCCAAGAGTTTATGGCCAACTTTTCAAATTTTTCCATTAAAATATCCGCGGCCACTATGGATAAAGGAGACCCCATGGTAGTGTTGGAAAGTTAGTTGTCATTGATGTCAACCCTAGATGTCAACTTTGAAAGAAGTCCAAGTAATGAGTGTATTTGAATAAGTATCCAAAATGGTACCCTTATGGAATATCTCTAAGAATGTCCCTCATTGGAAGACACTTTGAAGAAGTCTACAAGAATCCCTGGAAATATGGTTAAGAAGCCCCAGAGGTGTGGTCATGAATCCTAAAGTGTTTGAAGAAAAAGATTGTAAAGGACATTGTAAATGCATGGAAAACCATTATACATGGATATTCCTCATCATGTCATTTACAATGATAGGTGGTATGCCACGTGGTTCCTCAAAGTTGAGGATATATTCCCTCTTGAAGATGGAAGCCCCAAAGTATGGTTTAGAAGCTCTAAACAGTTATAACAAGAAGTGACAAGTCAAGCCCAAATTAATTAAAAGAAGAAAATTTGTTGTAAACAATAAGTTACAAGTCATCCCCATTGCAATGAATATTAAAATAAATATTAAGGATAGTGTTGGTAAAGTCGGCCTCAATGGAATAATCATTAAAAATTAAATTGGATTTTATTTGGGTCAAGTCAACCCTAAAAAGAGGGTACTAGATCTAGTATAAATAAGGCAAGTAGGAGTTCATTTGTTATATCAACTCAAGTTATTTTTATTTGAGGTAATCAAGGATATATGAGGAAAATTTCATAGGGAAGATGAAGTGAAGAAGGGTGAAATTCCAAGGGAGGATGGATTTTTGTGATGATGTGTTCTAAGGTATGTTATTTAAAGGTCATCTTACCATTTTCGCTATAACATTTTTTCTAGAATGATCCAAATAGTGAAACTTGGAGGATATTGAGAAGACATATCAAGGTACCTATGTTAAAACTTTTATCGTATTTGTTTTTGTTATTTTGGAGATACACTCTGTGGAAGATAGGGTTTTCAATAGTCCTGAAACTAGTCTCAAATGGGTGTTTTGAGAAAAACAGTCATAACGAATTTATAGAGGATCCAAATTATGTGATACCAACTACATTGGAAACAATACCATATGTAGTATGTTATGTGCATTTTTTAGAAATTGATATCAAATAGTCAGCGTGTGGCATGATCTACAAGTTTTCTCTCCAGAATAGGCCAAAATTTAGCAAGGTCTGCCATTTTCACTATAACTCCTTTTCAGGTACGATTAAAGAAGTGAAACTTGGAGGAATTTAAGAGAATATATTGAATAATATTGGGCACAAGTTTTATACCTTTATTCATTATATATGAAGAAGGTATGAGGGTTTGGGATGGCATGCACCAGGTTTCTCACATGTTGAAAGGTATGGTTCTCTATGTGTTTTTGAGGTTTGTATCTTGGTGATTTGGCACATGCTTAAGGCATGTATTGGCATATGTTTTGAGGAATTGAATTGATGCTTGGCTCATGCTTGAGGTATATGGTTGGATTCATATAATGGATGTTTTGGCGCATGGTTTTGGCATATGGTTTGAGGGGCATCTTGTATATTGAGCACATGGTTTGAGATGTACTTTGGTATATGTTTACATGTTTGAAGCATATATTGGTACATGGTTGATGGATGCTATGGGACATGTTTTTGGTACATGGTTGATGAATGTTATGGAACATGTTTGAGGCATATCTTGGCACATATTTTGTGGATATGACACATGCTTGTTACATGGATGATATGGCACACATGTGTTAGCATATGGTTTGATGCACATCTTGATGATGGTATTGGTATATGATCTATGTGAGTGGATATGGTTATAGTTGATTATGATGTTTATGATGAGTTGTTAGTATCAGTGACAGTGATAGTGATAGTGACAATGATAGTGATAGTGACAGTGGCAGTGACAGTGACAATGATAGTGACAGTGACAGTGGCAGTGACAGTGACAGTGATAGTGATAGTAACAGGGATAGTGACATGTTGATTATCAGTGGCAGGTTGATTATTAGTGATAGAATGATTATCAGTGACAATGTCGATGATAGGATGATTCTACACTTATATTTTAGGGTGAAAGGAAGAGGAAAGGAAAGGGGAGAGTAGCCTCATTCCTGTTGGAGCCAGAGAATATACGGAGTTGGAGATTCGTTCAAGTTCAAGATTGTAAATTAGGGGGTCGTAGCCTCCTTTCAGTTGGGGATGGAGAACACATGGAGTTGGAGCTTCGTTCAGGTTGGAGCCTATAAATCAGGGGGGTGGATCCTCCTTCCAGTTGGAGCTATAGAATTCAAGGAGTTGTAGCTTCCTTCAGGTTGGAGCATGTAAATCAGGGGGTTGGAGCCTCCTTCTAGTTGGAGTTGTAGCTTCCTTCAAGTTGGAGCCTCCTTTTAGTTGGTGTTGAATAATTTGGAAGTTGGTGCTTCCTATGAATGTAATATTTTGATATATAAGAAAGAATTATGTGGTTTTCTCCCATTTGGGTTTCCACATAAAACTATGGTGTATCGGGTATCTGTGGATATGATGTGATGCATTGTTTATGGTTACATGTTTATGATATATTGAATGAAATAATAAGTGATAAATGATTGATAAACTTGATGATTACATGTTTTGATTAAAAGTGATAAAAAGTGATCAATATTGATTCACCCCCCCTCTCAATATTGGTGAATATTCCAATAGTTAGTGCCTTCTTTTTGTTCATAACAAAACCCTTTAAAGGTGAATAAGGTCGAGGTAAGAAAAATTTGAATGAGGTTAAGGGTCTTTGGATATACAAGTTTATATATCAAATCAATATCTTTAGACACTGGAATTTTGGTAAATAAAGACAAAACATCAAAACTAAACATGATGTCATGTTCGTCAAGGTGGAGATTCTTTGTTTTTTGAATGAAATCAATAGAATCTTTAATGAAGGAAGGAGGTTTACCAATGAAACACTGAATTTTTTCCACCAGAAAGAGAGAGAGGGGGAATGGGTGGGGGGTCCTATAAAACTGACTATGAGCTTGAGGGGGATGTCATTTTTTTGGATTTTGGGTTGTCCATAGATCCTCGAGGTATGGGGGTTATGAGGAAGGAAGCATTTTTTAACATTGGGGTATATAAATAAGGATTTTATGGCTTTGGTAACAAGAATAGTATTGGGCTAAATATGTGCACTATTAATTCCCACATTTAATTATCAACCGAGGCTCATAAGCTTCGAGGTGTAGGCACAGGAAATGTAGGATCAACGCCTAGTCTAACCTAATATAAAGCCATAAAAACAATCTTCAAACCCACACTTCAGGAAATTAACACTAAGGATTCATCACTGGGACGTAGGAATAACTTAGTGCTATAAATTATTAGATCACAGTCTTTCATGCACTCAGGATGATGTTTGTGTGATTAATCGTGGGTATCTTACTTAAGTTTTATGTCCTTCAACGACTATTCCCTATAGTGGATCCAGACTTAAATGCAATAAAATAAACAAGCAAATGGAAATAAAATTCACGATAGAAACTAACACCTTAGGAAGAATTCCAACGTGGGAAGGCCATGTTGTTATAGCAAGATTTGCCTCACCATTGCTATCTTGCACAGAGCAACTTTTTCCATTTCCCTATGAAGACTTGTCATCCATTTTTTATGAATCCAGAGCTAAAAATACACATTTTTCCACATATACACACCCTATATACTATACAACATGTGTATACGCAGGTTGCTCCACTACAACCCGTGTACATCGGGATTTGTGCCAAAAAATACAAAAATGAAGTTGGGCTTCCATGTCACAATAGGAGATCTCTGATCCTTGGCCTTCCATATACTAGAAATGTTTCGACTCGGCCCTTCAGTTGAATTTTGAAGGCTATAAGAACACAATTCCGAGCTATGGAAAAAAAGAGAAAGCATTCAACTTTGACAACAAAGTTACTCTGGATAAATTACTTCATATTGAGTCTGCATCCCTTTGTCCCTCAAGTCTGAACATAGTATTCATCCCCCAAGCTATTTCCCTATTGTTGAGAGAACCTCGTTGTCTCTTTTCTATGATCTTTCCTTTGGTGGAGGATTGAAGTGGTGGAGGCCCAGTTGGAAGGAACTTGGTTTCTTGGTTTCGAACCATGCCGACATGAAAGTCTGTAATGTTTTCGCTTCTGCTGATCATTTATTAATAGAAATACTCCTTTCTCATCCAATTGGTATCGTGCTAATATATGATTATTATCCATGGGAATATTTGTAATGTTTATTAATGGATTATGCTATCTAATGTGCTAACCCCTTTATATTATCACTATATACTTGCGTTTCTTGTTTGTTGAGAACTTGTTGCAGGTACAAAGCTTTGGGTCAAAGTACTCAACGGTGGAACATCATCAAACGTTGGAACGGGGTAGGATTATTTCTTATCTCGCTTGCAGATTGGTTTATATAGCATATGTTGGAATTGAGTATATTTTTGTAGTCATACCTGTCTTTTGTGGTTTACTTTGGCCATAGAGATTTTTTCCCTCGTAACAGAATTGGTGACTCTAGTGGGGAGAGATCTTCTTTCTAAGGGTTGAAGTACTTTTTTCTCCTTGCATTGCTCTTTTTCCTTTTTGTTTCTTGTCGTATCACTGCTTGACAGATTCTGTTCACTCCGGGTCTGAGTTTTCATCCTTTTTACCCTTGCATGTCCTTGTTTTCAAGCCTGTACGCACCCTATTGCCTTGACAGTCGCGCACACATGCGTGTTGTCTCACTGTGAGCTGCGTATATACGCTATGTTTCTATGAACAGTCGCGTACACCTTATTTCCTTTCTTTGTTTCTTGGTTTGGTGGTTGTTGGGTGGGATTTGATGATTGTTGATCCTTCTTAGGCCTCTTTAGTGCCTATTGAGCTTCTCTGGGTTGACAAGAAACCTATTTGGAGTTGAATTTTTGGGCATAGTCTTTCTCATCATTTTTCATTTTTGATTTGTCCTTGAACTCTGGGATGTTTTCTTGGTTGCTTGGTATTCTTCTTGAGTCATTCTGTTTATACATAGTAGAATTTATATGTCAAGTTACTTTTCATTCCATGCATTTTCTCTTTAATATATTGAAAATACAAAAAAATAGGCATTTTACATTGCTAGACTTTTTTGTCTTCTGAATCTTTATCATTATCTTAGTGCATTTAGTGAAAGATTGCATTTTACTTCTGAATTGCAGAGTTGAAATTGAAAATTGCATTGTTTTTATACGCATATCATTCATTGAAAAAACTAAAATTAGACTTTGCATTATATTTATATTTGTTTTCTTGCAAAGTCATAATGTCATGAGTTTCACTTCCATTCCCTTTTGAGTAATCACGGGCAATAAAATTTACGCTTTAAACTAAAATTGATTAGTCACGATTTTATTTTTAGGGTGCACAAACTAGTCTAGGATTTAGTGCCTTGGAATAAGATTTTGTGAGTAAACTTCTCCAAGGCAATTAAATCAACATATGTGTCTGAGACAGGGAGTTGAGAAGTCTATTATATAATTGGTCAGATCAGGAGGCTCCGCTCACACAATAGTTAATCACGAGGTCACGTGAAGTTAGTTGAAGGGATAACCCCCAGATACTTGCCTAGTGTCAGAGATATTTCTGTGGATTTATTCATATTTGGGGATCTTTCTAGTACCCATACCTCTGTGAGAGGCGGTGCTTTCAAGGTTTCAGGCTTTTCTACCCTTCCTATATGGTAATCCAGACTTATGACTACTCGCGTGTGCATCAATTATACAGTAGTTTATTAGTTTCTTGACTTAGGTATCTCATAGCTTACTTGTAGGGGTTATTCTACTTGTACCCTGGGTCAAATAGGGGTCAGACAACACACAAACTTTGTGGAGGACTACCTCTCTAGGGGGATCTGACCGACTGGTTGTTAAGCCCATGAGGGCCCCTATCACTGATTTTGTTACCTCCAAACTTTAACAGGGAGTCTCAGGTCCCTCTTGGACGAGACATACTTTCTTTAGAGAGGGAGACCACTCAGCCACTTTATCCTGTTTGCATGCATATTGGTCGTTTGACTTTGGGTATTCTCTTTTACTACTAGTTGGCCTTAGGATATTCTTATTTTGTAGATTCACAAGTCATCGTGGAGTCGGACCAACATCCCCACCGGTCCTGTCCATTGTTACAGTTACCACCGGATTTTGAGTTCTTTCCTTCTAAAAGGTGTAGAGTTATTAGGTGTGGTACACACACATCCACCTTTCAAACTTGTGGTTCCACAAGGATGAGTACCGAATATAGTCTCCAAAACATTGGGAGTTCTTCGACTCTCATACCCACTATAGTTAATGGCACCCCTTCGACTCCTGCAACCACTACAGCTGTAGTGTCGGAGGCACATACTGGTACCATGGATCGGCTTGTAGTTAATGCTTTGTCTCTTGCCTCGAACCCTTTTGGGGGTCTTGGTAATTCATTGGGTTATAATGTTCAGTCCATCCCTATGGCTTCTATTCCATTTTCTTATGGTATGCCTAAGTTCACTTCGCAGTTTTCGACTACCATTCCAGCTGCTGGCCATAATGCTAGCATTGGACTTGGGGGCACTACACCTCCTTACACTCCATTTCCATTTGGTGGTTCTCATATCCCCCAGAAGAACCCTAGTATAGGAAGTGTCCCTTCTCTTAACCCCGATTCTAATCCTTTTACGGCTGGATGGAACAACCAACCTGGTGGACAAGTTCTATTCTACATCCCTACCTCCTCAATGCCGATTCCGACCAATACTTTTGGCATGATGAATCCACTTCAATCCTCTGGGTTCCTACCCGGAGGAGGTCAGTCTTACACTTTGGGCAGCCCCCGACCTTGATCCAATCCGGTTGGGGGAAATTTTTACAACCCCCAGCCCGGATCTAATCCGACTGGGGGAAATTTTCATAACCCTCATCAGAACATTCCTGCTGGAATGATGCCCAACCCAACTTATACGAATCATCCTAGAGGAGGTTCTTATAATTCTAGACAGGGCTTTGGTTCTTACCATAATCTTGGATGGAATGCAATTCCCAATGCACAATCTTTCACGGGAGGATGGGGCCAGAAGTCGCAACCCCGTCTCCCTTTTCTGGCCATGCTTAATCTACCATATTTGGCTAAGTTAATGAATGACCCGGTGAGTCATGATCCCACATGGCCCCCCTTCCCCACCAATCTTCCTTCAAACATCCAAAATTTTGAAGGTAAGAATGGAGAGGACCCTGGTGATCACGTCACTACCTTTCACCTTTGGTGCTCATCGAATTCCCTTAACCATGATTCTTTTAGATTATGATTATTTCAATGCTCTCTCATTGGAGTTGCTGCACAATGGTATATTGAGCTAGCTAGGGGGAAATATGGGTCATTTAATCAGTTGGTGATGGTCTTTCTCAACCACTTTCAATTTCCCATTCGTTATGGTGTTGGACTCAAATGTTTTTTGACTTTATGCCAGGACACCGCCACTCATATCTCAAATAATATCCAGGAGTGGTGTAGATGGAGGCGGTTGATTAAGACTCCTATACCCTCGACCTTTCTACTAGAATGGTTCCTAAAGTCTTTTCACCCTCCTATCTCGAAGGACTTTGCTACTTCCGAGGTCTACACTGAGGAAGAAGCTATCTTTAGAGCCCAGCAGCTAGATTTGATATATGCTCATTTTGGGATGTTATATCACCTTCTTCCAGAAGCACCGCAGTCAAGTTATGACCCTAGGAAAAAACCCGGACCTCATGTCGATGGCATTGTAGGATCCGCCAATGTAAAGTAAACAGACTCAATGACGAGCCACTTGAAGACTTTGTCTCTAGAATAGTCTGTTGGAGGACCAGCTTCGTCTGTGTCTTCCAACCCCACTCAGTTGGCGGATGTACATTCTGTGTAATCGTTGAAAAACCCAAATGGTGACCAACAACCAGGCGAGAATAAAAGGAAAGGTCGAAATAATCGTAAGGGTGGGAAAAATGGTAATAAACCTAAGGACAAAGATAATAATGAGAAACCAAATGATAATGATGGAGAGGGAAAGAAAGAGAAACGTAAGGTGAGGTTTCCTTGTAAATTGTGTGCCAATGACCACCTTATGCATTTATGCCCCAAACTCATGGAGGCTGCGAGGCTTCTGAATCTACCACCCGTTGTGCTGACGAATCCATTCCTACATAACCAACACTTAGCCTCGAGCTCTTCGAACACCAGAAATGCGGCCGGTGGGAGTCAAAACCCACCGTCGCAAGATGGAGACCGCGTATGTATCAATATGGTCAATGTGAAAATCGATGTAGCCACTCAATCTCAAGATTATAGCTCTTTGCAAGCTAACTCTGGTCTAGAATCTCCCCCTCCTCCTCCAAATACAAACTTATAGATTGAGAAACCAGAGCCATCGCCTCATATTTCGAAAGGAGTACATAAGTTCTCTACCCACAATCCTAATGCTAAAGATGCCCAAAACTACTCTATTGTTGAGGACCTGGGCCAAACCCCTTGTGCGATGTTGGCTTTGGAGGTACTCCAGACATGTCCTTCATAGAGGAATGCCTTACTCTCTGCCTTAAGATCTCTAGAACCCAGTGGCTCAAAAGTTATCAATTTTGATGTCACGGATGTGAAGCCTCGCTTACCTTACCATGTGGCTTTCCAAATCCACATGGAGTATTCCAAGTATACCATCAAACGTGCATTTTTTTATGAAGGCACTGCCACCTACGTGATGTCCCTGGTATGTTGGAAATATCTTGGTTCTCCAACCCTTTCCAATTCGTCGAACATGTTGACTGCATTTGGCGTTCATTCCTTATGCCCTCACGGTATTCTCCCTGCCTTTCTGGTCCAGTTATGTGGGAATACGGTAGAGGTGGAGGTAGAGGTAGTTGATGCACCTCTTGTCTATAACCTATTACTAGGTTGCAATTGGACCTATGCTATGGTCGTTGTCATATTGTTCGTCTTCCGTACGCTTTGTTTTCCTCATCAAGGGAAGATCGTGATGATTGACCAGTTGTCCTTTGCGTACTCTAGTCCTAATGCATCTGTCGGACCGTCGATCCCTGTGATCGACAATTTTTAGCCAGCAACTAAGAATGTCGATGTCGGAATGTATTCCTCCCTTATGGGTACTTTCAACTTCTCAGCACCAAATCACCACATTTATGCCATGCATAGTAGGCCTTCTTCGATAGAGAGGTCCATTCCTTTCCACACTTCCTATTTTAGTGATCCATGGACCCTACCTTACCCGACTTCGTTGTGTGAAGGTCAGTTGCATGCTGGCATGGCCATGCCACTATCGGCAACAGAGATTGTGTATAATGTTTTTCTTGACTCTTCCGTTGATCCCGATCCTATTACCTCACTGACGGACGATGAGGATCTTATTCTTAGGCCTGTATGGGCCACCTCATTGTCTTGTTCGCATGATTTCCTAGATGATACTTTGCCTTCAGACGAAGCCATCCTCGAAGCCATGAATGGTTCTGATAGACCTTGGGATGATATGCATCATCGATCTTATTTTCTCCCAAGTCTTGAAAGAATCAAGCAACATGAATTTCGGTCTACTTTGAGTGAGATAGTCGGTCACGCCGTAGTTCCACTTGATATGCATGACATTTATGTTGAAAAAAATATGGCGAGTATTTCTCCTACCGTCTCGATCGATATCTTTCATACCCTTGGAAAGATTTAAAACATAAATATGGGTGCAAATTGTTCGCCAGAAGAAATTTTGATCTACACCAATCTCTTCAAAGCATTTCGAGATGTATTTGCTTGGTCATATGAAGAGATGCCAAGGATCGACCCTCATATTGTCGAACATGATATTAGAACTTACCCGGATGCTAAACCTATTCGACAACATCTTAGAGCTATGAATCCTAGGAAGGTCCTTGTTATTAAGGCAGAGGTGGAGAAGCTACTTAATGTTGGCTTCATCTACCCGGTTCCTTTGGCCGAATGGGTATCCAATCTCATTCCTGTGAATAAAAAGAAAGGAACCATCTGTGTATGTATGGACTTTCGCAACTTGAACAAAAATTGTCCTAAAGATAACTTACCCACACCTTTCATTGATCAGATTCTCGATGAGTGTGCAGGAAGAGAGATATTTTATTTTATGGACGTATTTTCAAGGTATAACCAAATCCAAATCAAACATGAGGACCAACACAAAACGACATTTATATGTCCTTGGGGTACTTTTGCATACCGGAAAATGCATTTCAGCCTTAAAAACATCGGAGCAACCTTCCAATGTGCCATGAATTTCTCTTTTCATGATCTTAAGCACATAGTCTAAGCCTAACTTGATGATATTGTTGCTCACTCCCGCAAGAGAGTGGATCATGTTATGCACCTTCGGCTTGTTTTTGAAAGATGACATTACTATAGAATCTGGTTGAACCCTCATAAATGCATCTTTTGCATTAAGTCTGGTCATCTTTTGGGATCTTTAGTCTCTGAGACTAGGATCATGGTAGATCCTGTTAAGGTTGAGGCAATACTTCAATTGCCTCCCCCACGCACAATTATAAAACTTCAGGGTTTACAGGGGAAAGCTAACTTTCTACGTCAGTTTATAGTGAATTATGCCAATATCACTAAGGGTTTCATGCACCTCTTGAAGAAAGACACCCCTTTTATCTGGGATGAGTGAGCCCAGGAGTCTTTCAATGCTTTGAATAAATCCTTAGTATCGACCCTTCTGCTAAAGTCTTCTGATTACAGTAGAGATTACTTGCTTTATATTGTCGTTTCTGAAGAAATGATTGGTATGGTTCTAGTTTAGGAGGATGATGAGCTCCATGAGCACATCATCTACTATCTTAGTTGATACTTAGTCGGTCTTGAGATTAATTACTCTCACGTTGAAAAACTAGCTTTGGTTTTCGTTCACGCAGTCCAACGTTTACGTCACTATATATTGGTTTGCAAGACTACTGCAGTTGTTGATGTCAATCTGTTTGAATACATCCTTATCAGATGTATAATAGGGGGGAAATGTAATAAATGGATTGTCATTTTACAAAAGTTTGATCTCGACTTCGCTTCAGCAAAGTCCAAGAAATCACTAGTCTTTGCAGATTTAATATATGATTTTCGACGATTAGATGAGGATGTTATCCATGTTGATTCGTTTGCGAACTAACACATTTTCCTTGTCTCATCGTCTGACCCCTGGTATGGAGACATTGTTCTCTATCTTCATACCTTGAAGTTTGCTGAGCATCTTTCGCGAGATGACCGACGACGTATTAGATACCAAGCTAAAAAGTATACCATCATCAGTGACACTTTGTATCGCCGAGGGATAGATGATATATTACGTCATTATTTAACTCATGAAGAGGCTGAGTCAGTCCTAAATGATTGCCACAAAGGGGCTTGTGGTGGTCACCTATCCAGGCTTGCGACAACGCAAAAAATCTTGCGAGCTGGTTATTTATGGTCTACTATCTTTAAAGATTGTATTGAAGCAGTTAAGAAGTGTCACCCCTACCAGATGTTCACTCGGAAAATGTGCTCGCACCCATCTCCTCTTCATCTAGTCATTATCGTTGGTCCCTTCACCAAGTGGGGGGTAGACTTCGTAGATTTCAACCCAACTTCGGCTGGGGGCATCAACATATTATCATGGTCGTCGACTACTTTACTAAGTGGGTCGAAGTCGTGCCTACCATGAAATCTGATGGGAAGATTGTTGCCTTCTTCATATTCAACCAAATTATCACCCAGTTCGGTATCTCGATTGAGATTTTCACTGATCATGGTAGTCACTTTCAGAACGAAATGATGGTAAAACTAGCATCTAAGCTGGGCTTTAGACATGGTCATTCCTCCCCTTATTACCCCTAGGAAAATGGGAAAGTAGAGGCCATCAACAAGTCTCTCAAGACCATCTTGCAAAAAACTGTCAGTCAGAGTAAGTCTGATTGGCACATCATGTTATATCCCATGCTTTGGGCATACCGAACAATGGTTAATACTACCACAGGTTTTTCCCCTTTCCAGTTAGTGCACGGTGTGGAGTCGATTATTCCTATTGAATGTGAAATCCCTTCTCTTAAGTTGGCAGTCACACTCCTACCTGACACTTTAGATCTAGAGCGATGCCTTGTGCACCTAGAAAGTCTTGATGCGCAACGTCGAGACGCCTTTACGGCCATTGAGGTGAAAAAAAAACGTGTCAAGGTCTAGTACAACAAGTCTGTCTGTCCTCGGTTGCACGCTGAGGGTGACTTGGTCCTTTTATATGACCAATCCAAAGAACCACTAGGGGCAGGCAAGTTTAAACCCATGTGGCACAGTTTGTATATCGTGCGATGTGTTCTAGCAAAAGGAGCCTATGAGTTAGAAGATTATGAAGGGAATGTGTTGGTCAAGCCCAAAAATGGGCTCTACTTGAAAATATATTAGAGTTGAGCCCAGGCTTGGGAGGAACTATTTGTATACTAATGTAATTTAGTGTATATACATATCTTTTCCCTTTCTTTTTGTCTTTGGCTTGCTTATCGAGTTTTCCCTTTATTGACAGATGTCAACAGAGTCTTTGGTCTACCTACGATTCACAGACGGAGCCAGTCGTCATACACGAAACTTATCTTCCACCGCTTGGGTGTTTTACTCACCTGAGGGTCTACTGGTGTCTTCAGGTGGCATATGCCTAGGGCCATCCACAAATAATGTGGTCGAATATAGCGTCGCCATAGAACTTTTGCGCGATGCTATCTCACATGGTATTCTCTCTTTAGAAGTTCGCCTGGATTCCCAGTTAGTAGTATGCCACTTAAATGACAATTACCGCGTGCATGATCCTACTTTACTCTGACGATTCCTATGGGTACGTATTTTAGAACGACAGTTTGATTTTATCACATATTATCACATTCCTAGGAGTGCTAATCATGTATCCGATGCCTATTCTAATTACATTTTAGATTGGAATTCTTCACATTAATAAAGCAAAGAAAACCATCAAATCAATGTACACATTGTAAAATATAAGTAAAGTCGAATATCCTTTTTATATATTTAAAAAAATATGGTGTTTATATTACAAAATTGGGGCTAAAACCCTCAATACACATATACAGTCGATATATAGATCCCACGACATCTACGCTTGTGGCAACAGATGTATGTTATGATAGAAAACCACGGCGTTTGCGAGGCACTGGAAAATTTGTACCCATGCTCTAGGTACACCCACCACTTGTCGTTTCATGGCTTCAGGTAGATCCTCTACCTGAACCATTGGAATCCTCTGNCATCACCTTGGTGCCTCCGTCTATGTTGCAGTAAACCCTCCAGCTGTCGTGGACCCACATCTGCGTCACAAAAGTGTCTAGTTAATACTTAAACACCACCCAAAAATATTTTTGTCTCATAATACAAAAATACAAAAAAATGAAATATGTAAAAAACATTTTACCTATGTCACTGTAGGCGGCCCCTGGTCAAAGTGGCATGTCTGGATCTCCTCTGAAGTCGATCCCCGCATAGGGATAGTCATCCAGAGCGATGAATTGTCTCCACCACCAAAAGAAAAAATCCTCGTTATAGGGTGTTGGCACCCTACCTCTCCCCTACCGTATCATGACCCCGGTCCATTGCGCCATGGCTGGATTGCACGATCCTCTAGGAAGAATCTCCATGCTAGGTCCTAGACCTAGAACCCGCTCAAAAAATAAACTGCAAAGAATGGAGGCAAACCCAAAGTTTCTCTTACCCCCTTGTTTGCACTCTGTCAACTAACCTTTCATATTGGTCAGTAGTGAGGTACACCAATCATAGACAGTGGGTCTCGAACACTGCACTGCATAAAACATGAGCGGCCTCGATGCCTGGTGCAATGAAGATGAACCTGTGATCTTGGTCAATACAAGCACGGTGATCTTCAGGCTCAGGTTATTTATTACCCAGATAGGGACTTGACATCCCAACTTGGGAGTCCCTGCTACACAGTGGGCATCGATATACTCCTCGATATTCATCCCACTCCATGCTTTGTGTGACTTGAGGTTTACAACCTCTCCTCAGCATGATAGACCATTCAAGAAGTAGATGTCTTCCACTTCGATCCTCAATGGTTTTCCATTGAGGATAAATCTTTCGCTATCAGGGTCCCAGTAACCCACCAACATCTCCAACAACCTCACTTGGGCCCTCATTCCTTTGAGATCCCGAAACCTATACAAGCCACATATTTTCATAGCTGCTTGAGCCACCAGATCTCGGTCCACAGCTGCATCAACCTCCACATGTTCTCACTCTCTCCATTCAAGAACCATCCTACAAAGGACAAACCAAATTTTGAGTTAGAACCCTCCTTTTTGGTCATTTGTGTGTCTGTACGTGCCTTCCTTTGCATACAATCATGTGTAGGGCTTAATATATGCCCCTTGTGGTTCACACAGTAGCATATACCTCGTCGTATACGTGAACTAAACAAATCCATCCCGCGTACACCAAAATCCATATTTTATGCCCTCAATAACTAAAAAACTGGAACCTAATTCAAAAATGTAATCCATTGAATTTGAAGAGGATAAGGAGTAGAGTTACCTGATCCAAACGGTTCATGATTTCATTTATTGATGCTCCTGCAATCATCATTTGAATCTTGGAGGTATTTTGGTCCAAATTGCACTATTTGGGTAAAAATAAAAATGGTATAGTAATTTTTTATTTTATTACTATTTATAAGCTATTTTTACCCACTTTATATAGTTTCATGCTATTTTTTCACCTAATGGACTAATACAAAAATGGTTTTAAGCTGGTTTTGGTAGTTTTGACTCATATTTTTTGCGGATTTCAACGTTATGATTGGACGTTCATCACCTTGGGTGGGTATTTTCATAACCTAACATATAGGATAGGTATCCACTCCATCGTGCATTTTTTCATTATCCTCTAAACACCACTTTTTATGCCTTAGGTACGAACCCATTTGTTGCGACACAGAACCTTTTGCTTGCTATAAGTAGTGTCACTAATAAATGGTAGAGACTTACCAAACATGGGCGCCATAGTTAGATCCTCTTTTTCATTTGGTGCCCATGTCGAGTTTTTCCTTAGGATCGGGAGTCCATTATAGCTTGATACATGACATTATGATGAGCCTCATTTCTCACTCATACACATGCGGCCTTATTCCCCGCAGACTCCCAAAATGAGTCTTAGTTAAGATCTTTTCCGACTCGCCTAAAAAATGAAAAAATTGCCGAGTGATTTGTCCCTTTCACACTCGTTAAATTGGATTTGAAAGGTCATGAGTCTTAGTTAATCTCTTTTCCAACTAGTTACCAAAAATAAAAAAGATCGTCGAGTGAACTTGTCTTTTTCAAACTTGTAAATTGGAATTTAAAAGATGTTTATTTGGCACAAGTTTATCCCTTTTTCACACCAAGTATACTAAAAGACATAAAAAAGGACATTTTTTGGCGTTAAGTTGTGATTGCATCTCATGCCCTCGCTTGCAGTATTGAGCCTTTAGCCGGTTCTCACTTTGCATTATAAACCGTTGCCTAAGCAATTTTTGCATCCTCAACCAAGCAGAGCCTTGTTTACATCCTTCACAATTTGACACCCTATACCTTGGAGGGAACATCACCCCGAGTGTCCATCTCCCACATGCATTTCCTTGCATTGAGCATAGGTATGTTCCACTGTTGGAACTAGTTTTTCTTACTTGTGACACTCGTTTCCTCCTGTATATCATAGCATTCATTTGTTATGAAAAAACGAAAAAAGACAGGCAGGAAGGGAGTACTATATTATAATTGGTAGCATTTGTGTCGCCTTTGAGCAAAGAACAAAGTTATTGAGTCCTTGTGTCATCATAATTTTGGGTTTAGCATGGCCTTAGGAAAATTATCTCGTTACAGAGTTTTCTCTACCGACTGATTACTCTTCCAGTCCCTATAGAGAACATTATTGATACCTCCTGCATCAAATAGTTACATCATTGAATCTATGCTGTCGGATTATAACACATGTCTCATGCTCTTGTTCAAAGGAAGTCTATCAACCTGTGTCGGCCATTCCTCAAAACTCTTGACTTTTCATGTCGGCCATACCTTCAATTTGTCTTAGAATCACATGATACTATGGTCTTATCATGCACGTTGGCCCTACTTTCATCATTGGTAGGTCACCTTGAACCCAATAGTCGACATTTCATCATTGGTCGTTGACTGAGTGGTTTCCCTTGTGTTCGAAGACAAGACATCTATTCACACTTTAGGATTCGTGCAGTGTCTTGTATGCCATTAGCCTTATTGGTGGTTTCCTCGCCTTTGTCAGCAATTGTCATCATTGGTTTCTATTCAGAAGGTCTTTTTCGTGTACCGCTTGCATTTGGCACAAGTGAAAGACGCACATGGTCGTTGGTTCATGAACATATTCTTTCTCCAATCTCCATCAAATTATGAAACTCCTACTTTGTTCCTCATTCTGACTGATGCCAGATTCCTTAATGCTCTCCTTTCAACGGATCTCTTTCCATCAACTTCAACTCATTTATTCTGGATCTGAGACCTATAGTTTTATGAGTACCTTGAGACTTGCAGTCATTAGTGGCAGGCTCTTTTTCCATTGACAGATGGGAATACATCAATGTCTCCTAATCAATGGATTCCTCAGGTGTTTGAGATCCACTCCTTTATTCACACTTGTAGGAATGTGCTCGGTGCCTTGATACCTACTTTCATTATTGGTAGGTTGTCTTGCATTTGTTAATGATATCCCTCAATGATTGATAATCAAATGATGTCTCATTGTGTTTGACCTCAACTCCTTTATTCAAATGATGTAGACTTGCACCTTTGACGGATGTGTAGAAGACTTGAAGACATCACTATGTGGTCATAGATTTCCTGAGCTATTGCTTCCTTTTCATTGGACCAACACCTATTTGACTACAGTAATCATGGGACATCTGATTATACTCCATCGTATACAGATATCTTCAAATTGGTTTTGAGACTGGTTCTACTGGGCCTTGTTCGTGATTATGACAAATTTTGGCATACAACCACATTTGTACTTGCCTATTCATGGCCACGAACACTTATTTGGTATATTTTCCACATGGATTTTCATTGTATTCTATTGGCAGCCATGTATGTAAATTCAAAACAGAATGTAATGAGCAACTAGTCTTTTCAACTAGGTTTACACCACTCCACTTCTGGGTTATTTATAATGTATTTCGGCCATCGCAAATACTCCTCTAATATCACACATTAGGGGGCATCTGTTGTAGCAAGATTTGCCTCACCATTTCTATCTTGCACAGAGGGCCTTTTTCCATTTTTGTATGCAGACTTGTCATCCCTTTTTGATGAATCTAGAGCTAAAAATACATATTTTTCCACATATGCGTGCCCTATCTACTATACAGTATGTGTATATGCAGGCTGCTCCACTACAACCCGCGTACATCGGGATTTGTGCCAAAAAATACAAAAATGAATTCGGGTTTCCATGTCACGACAAGAGATCTCTGATCCTTGGCCTTCCATATACTGGAAACGTTTTGAATCGGCCCGTCAGTGTCATTTTGAAGGCTATAAGAACACAATTCCGAGCTATGGAAAAAAAGAGAAAGCATTCAAATTTGAGAGCAAAGTTACTGTGGAGAAATTACTTCATATTGAGTCTACATCCCTTTGTCCCTCAAGTTTGAACATAGTGTTCAACCCCCAAGCTCTTCCCCTATTGTTGAGAGAACCCCATTGTCTCTTTTCTATGAGCTTGCCTTTGGTGGAGGATTGAAGTGGTGGAGTCCCAGTTGGAAGGAACTTCATTTCTTGGTTTTGAACCGTGCCGACACGGAAGTCTGTAATGTTTTCGCTTCTGCTGATCATTTATTATTAGAAATACTCATTTCCCATCCAATTTGTATTGTGTAAATATATGATTATTATCCATGGGCATTATTGTAATGTTTATTAATGGATTATGCTATCTAATGTGCTAACCCCTTTATATTATCACTATATACTTGCTTTGCTTGTTTGTTGACAACTTGTTGCAGGTACAAAGCTTTGGGTCAAAGTACTCAACTGTGGAACATCATCAAATGTTGGAACGAGGTGGGCTTCTTTCTTATCTCTCTTGCACATTGGTTTATATAGCATATGTTGGAATTGAGTAGATTTCTGTAGTCATACCTGTCTGTTGTGGTTTACCCTGGACATAGAGAATTTTTCCCTCATAACACATGTCTCGTGAGTTAGACCTTTAATCTGTCTATTGGTGATTGAAGCTATGTGAAATTAAAGTGCAAGAAATCCAAAGTACAGAAAATAAAAACTAAGTACATGAAGTAAAGTGTAGGAAAACTATGGGAAATCCAAATTGAATAAAACTAGCAAAAGGAAATCAAACAAATAGAAAATAAAACTTATTTCAAACTATGTGAATGAAATGAAATGTGAATGCAAGAACCAAACCTAAAACACACAAAGCAAACCACTCAAACTATAGGAAGAGGCAAGATGGATTTAAAAGCAATCAATAAAACTGGAATAAAACACTATATGCAATCTAAAATCAAGACATTTCCACAATCAAGTGCATTAGTCACAAAGAGAAAGAATGGAAAGAAATGAAAAGGAATGGGAAAGAATGACAATGCATAAATACAAAGTGGAAATAAGTGGAATGTT